>BGZK01001117.1:0-207979 GCA_005406025.1 Eumeta japonica | reverse complement strand
GGCAAAGGGAATGTGCGGATTATCAAACCAATGTCCATAACTGAAAATAATAAAAATCACTTTCCTACACCAAATATATTTTATATTGATTATATCAATTACCGCTTACCGCAACATACATTAACATGCAGCATGCAACCCACTCTGACCTCGAATCTGCTCTCCACTTAAATCTCTAACTAAAATGATTGAATATTGATTTCAGAGGATTATCAGATATCGAATAATCTAAGCAAGTGTTATTATTTTTATAATTATCTAATTCGCTAACTGTTAAATTGTAAATTCTACGTATCGTTTCATGCCAACAAGGACACATCCTCAGGAAATTGCCGACAGTCACATCCACCAGGGTGCAAGGAGCGTTAAAACAACCAACACAACCTCGTTAGACAGGCCGCTGTCATGCAATGGTCAAAGAGCGATGAAAACATTATTAAGACAGCCACAGATCACCACCGATAGACATGCTTGTCGAATGTCTGACTAACCATCACCAACATTACCCAGTTACAGGCAAGCGTCCAATAATGGCGATTTATAAACGTCAATTTGGTCGTTGAGCATATTATTATTATCTTTATGTTTTAAAATTTCGAAGATTCCAAAACATTCAAACGTAACCCTTCTCACACACATGTAAGACATCGAATTTTAGAGCATTATTAAGCTTATGACCGGTTTCTAATAGATGTTTAGCAAAATGGGATCTGTCTGATTTATTATTTCTAAAGGCCGAAATATGTTCTTGTATCTTTTTTCAAAGCAACGTCCGGTTTGTCCTATATATATTGATTTACAGTCATCACAAGTTAATTTATAAGTTCCAGATTTTTTATTATTGTATAATTTATCTTTATTGTTACATAAAGTTTTCGATTTATTATTTGTTTTAAGGCCGTATATTGTTTTTTTAATAATCTTGAAATTTTCTCCGAAATTGTACCAAAATATGTCAAACTAATATATATTTCTTTTGATCTTTAGATTGTGTTGGATAGATACTTTTCTTTATAATACTTTTGGTTTTTTATTAATGAGTCCATCAATACATTTTACTATATCCGTTTGCCAATGCTACGAGGGCGGCTGATAAGTCCGCGGCCTAAGGCATTAAATGAAAGAAAATACGAGTATTTTATTTTATTTTTCAATAGTCTCCCCCAGCGAAATACATTTTTCACATCTGGTGTATAACGTCTTCAAACCGCCCAAAATATTCTTTTGCAGTCAAAATGGCTTTCTACAGCCATTTTCATTTGATGTCATCAACAAATCTACGACCACGTAACTCCTTTTTAAATTGGAAAAAAGGTCGCTGGGAGCTAGATCTAGGCTGTAGGGTGGGTGTTCAATTTCCGAGAAGCCCGTGTCCTTCAGGGCCTGCCTCGAAACCCGCGCCGTGCGGACAGATGCATTGTCTTTAAAAAACAGTACTCCGCGCGATAACTTCCCACGTCGCTTCTGTAACGACTGCTCTCGTGCCTGAGCCAATAAATTCGCGTAATATTGGCCATTCATAGTAGTCCCTTTGGCAAGTAATCAATTAGTAAAACACCTTCACTATCCCAAAAAGTCGCCATAAGCTTCGATGCCGACTTTTGAACCTTGAATTCTTCGGCGGCCTTTCCTTTTTCGTCCATTGCATGGACTCCTGTTTAGATTCGGATCGTATTGACGCACCAGGTTTCATCCACGGTTACAATTCGGTCGCAAATTTCGTCTATATTATCCCCGACTAACTCCAAAAATCCCTACTTGTCTGAAGTCGCCGCTGCTTGTCAAACGGCGTTAGCATTTTGGTACCCAAACGCACTGATTTTTCTCATATTCATATGCTCGTGTATAATTTCTCCAACTCGTTCTTTACTAATCTGCAACTCTTCAGCTATCTGCCATAATTTTATTCTTCGGTCGGCCAGTACTAATTTTTCGATTTTTCGAACATTTTCCTTCGTCACTACCGTCACAGGACGCCCTGGGCGGGATCATCTTCACAGCTCTCGTCTTTGTTGAAATAAGCGAGCCCATTTTTCGACCATCGTATACGAAGGCGCAGATTCCTGAAGAACTGATACCATGTCTTCAAAAATTGCTTTGGGCGTTTTCCTTTCTTTACGAAGTACTTTATTACGGCGCGATGTTCAATATTACTGAGATTTGACGATTCGGCTGACATGATGACGTTTGTGCTTCGACAGATAATTTGTTAATGACTTTAATAACGAAAGGAAGCTATATTTATACTAACAAGAAGTGTCGCAATTAGTGGTAATAGTTGTGAAATAATGAGTCATCGCTAAATTACCTTGGCCGCGGACTTATCAGCCGCCCCTCGTATATCTGTAAATGGTATTTAATTCTAAAGAGAAAATGATGATTAGGGGTATGGTGAATAACCATGTATCATTGATTTATAAGCCGCCAATTTGTGTTGCCATGGATGACAAGAAATGGATATTGTAGTATCTGTGCACGTGGGTTTCTATTTATTTTAAATGCATGTCTATTATTGAAGTGAAACTTCATTATCGGCGTATAGAAATTTTATAGCAATGTAACGTTTTCTGTTACGCACAATCTTTTCTGGGTAACATTTTTCCGTTACGCGCCATATTTATTCAATGTTATTAATGTCATCGTGGCATAAACATAATTGTTACTAAGGCCACCTGTCACATATAATTTCTGTCAACACCCTAGATCTATTTACAGTTTGTATATATTACATTTTCCTATTAAGTTTCCTAGTTGAAACCTTTTCAACCGACATACATGAACTATATCTCACATTCTTTCATTGAGTGACTCGATTTTATATGTAGCGTTCGATAATTTTCCTACAATTCTATATGGCTCTTTATAACATCGCATTAATTGAAAAGTTTTACCTATCACCCTTCTAGGTACATATACCATTACCAAGTCTCCTACATGAAACTCTCAACATTTCTATTCCTGAAACTCAGTAGTAATGTGAAAAATAATATTTCAATTAAGTGATTAGCGAAAAAAAATTTATAAAGTTATTTGTATCCATGTCTATGATAATAAAAGCCTTTTGCATAAACTTTATCTAATTTAGCTTCATTCGACCAATTTCTGTGAAGTTGTAAATAGTAAATCATTTTTCGAAAAATGATGTCATAAAGAAATTTCACTTCTTAAGTGTGTACACTAATACACACACACTTTTTTTTCTAGTTAAGGTCAAATCTAAAAAATTTATAGAATTGTTTGTTTCTTCCTCTAGTTTAAACTGAATTTTGGGGTGTATGCCATTAATATAATTTTGAAACAGATCTAATTCTATTGAATTACCCAATAACACATAATAATATCGTTCACATATCTAAAATAATACAGGATATTATTATTGTTTATTATGTGCTTATTTTCGAATTCATCCATAAAAATTTCGGCCATTAATAGACTTAAAGGTGAACCCATAGCTAGACCTTCCTTTTGTATATAAAATTGATTATTATAACGGAAATAATTTTGATTCATGCACAATCCTGTTAATTTTAAGATATAGTCCTTCTCGCCTGGATGTAGTTTTTGTTTATCTAACTTATCTTTTATAATTGTTAAGTATTCTCTATAAGGAACATTAGTAAATAAACTGTCTACGTCAAATGAGATTAATTTGCTATTGTTTGACGGACAATATCTTTAATTTTGTTAACCAGGTCTAAACAATTAACCAAACTATATTTTGGGATGAATGAAATTTTCTTTTATTATATCATTTATGTATTTAGCTAATCCATATGTTGGCGCCTGCACATACGATACCACCGGACGAACCGGCTCACCCTCTTTATGTACTTTTGGCAAACCATACAATCTAGAGGCCTGTGGATTCATCGGTATCAAATTTCTTTTTTCTGATTCTTTAGTTAATAAAAATTTTGAAGACGATAAATTTTGTTTAACTTCCGCAATATATTTATTGGTGAGATCATATTTTAATTTTTGAAATTCTTTTTCGTTATTAATTATATTGAATTAAATAATAAATTAAAAATAAAAAAAATAAATTAAAAAAACATAATATTTATATGGCCTTTAAAACAAATAATAATTTGAAAACTTTATGTAACAATAAAGATAAATTACACAATAATAAAAAATCTGGAATTTATAAATTAACTTGTGATGACTGTAAATCAATACATATAGGACAAACCGGACATTGCTTTGAAAAAAGATACAAAGAACATATTTCTCGTTTAGAAATAATAAATCAGACAGATCCCATTTTGCTAAACATCTATTAGAAACCGGTCATAAGCTTAATAATGATCACAAATTCGATATCTTGCATGTGTGTGAGAAGGGGTTACGTTTGAATGTTTTGGAATCCTTCGAAATTTTAAAACATAAAGATAATAATAATATGCTCAACGATCAAATTGACGTTTATAAATCGCCATTATTGGATGCTTGCCTGTAACTATTTGGGTAATGTTGGTGATGGTCTGTGGCTGCCTTAAGAATGTTTTCGTCGCTCTTTGACCATTGCATGACAGCGGCCTGCCTAACGAAGTTGTGTTGGTTGTTTTAACGCTCCTCGCACCCTGGTGAATGTGACTGTCGGCAATTTCCTGAGGATGTGCCTTGTTGGCATGAAACATACATAGAATTAACAATTTAACAGTTAGCGGAATTAGATAATTATAAAAATAAATAACACTTGTTTACGTGTTCGATATCTGTCAAACCTCTGAAATCAATATTCAATCATTTGGATAGAGATTCGTAGTGGAGAGGCAGATTCGAGGGTCAGCGGTGGGTTGCATGCTGCATGTTAATGCATGTTGCAGGCAAGCGTCTACTATGGATTTCCGCGAATTAACACCTCACACAATACAATATATATCAAATTTCATTTTATATTTCTTATTAGAACTTAATGAGTGAAATGAAAAATGACATAAATCAACACTGAAAGTGTAGTATTTTTTTAAATGAACCAATGTTCAATTTGGGGAACCCCAATGTAAGTAATAAAATTTTATTTTTTTTTACATCAAATAATGGAAGAGGTCACAATTTTCTTATGATCACTAATAAAATTAGCTCAGGTAATACTTGTCTGAGATATTTGCTGAGTAATTACAATTAATATGAGTACAAAAAACAGAAATTATCTATGAAGAAAATTGTGTCTTAGACAATGATTGCCACAGTATATGAACATTGTAAAAATCACACTAAAGCTTTTCGATCTACCAGTTAATATTTGAATGAAAATTTTGAGTTATTAATATTCAGTAAAAACAACAGTTACAAATCAATATTAAATAGCACTATTTTATATTAACCTTTCTGTATTCTCTGTTTTGATTGTTTAAGGATGTATGTAATCGAATTAAACAATCATCCCCTTGATGTAAAAAAAGTAAATCCCTATGTAAAAAAGATTATATCAGAGTATCTCATATGTAAAATAATTCGAAGTAAACTTAAAAACAAGGTAGTTACATTCAAAATGCAGAGAGAAAAATATTGGAAAAATTTATAATTTCATTTTATCCTATAAACTAGGATTCCATTTTCAGTATGCCAAAAAAAATCTACAGCCAATTTAATTTTTTGCACATATATTTAAAACTGGGAAAACTGAATCTAACGCAAGTGAGAGGATCGATAAGTAATGGAAAAATTAATATTAAAAAATGTGAATAAAATAGTGATTACTCTTGTTTAGTCTTGAAACTTTAAAAGTAACATTGCCTAGACAGATCTTACCCCAACTAGTGAATTCCCACTTCATCTCAACATAGAAGTCAGGCACGAGACTAAGTCTGTTCAATAAATCAGGTACTCCTGAAGCCCGTAATGAATGCCTTTGGTAATCCCTTCTTGCAAGAACAAGCGATAACAGTTCCGGGCATCCTCTAGCTGTTGCTTCTTGAACCGCTGGAAATGATAAAATAAAATAATTCACATAACATATTTAAAGAAAATAAATTTGTCTTCCGAAGATATATTCATAATTATTTCATATTTTTGTAGGCATAGTAATAGTGTCAGGAGATATTAAAATAAATGACAATTAAATATGAAAATTCTCATTAAAAAGACCACCTAATAGACTATGACTGTAATTTTATTACCAGTTTCCATTAGTTATAATTCAGTATCAATATTAGTTTCAGTAACTGCAGTGCACATAAACAATCAAAGAAGTGATCACATCTATGTCCAAATTCACGGAACCAGGAATACACAGAGCTACAAGATGGAGTTTTATCATCAAATGCTAATTTAAGGAGGTATAGGACGTACAATCCAGTCAGAAAGTTCCGTCGCATTGTAAATGTCAGAAGTATGTACGTACCCATAGAGAAAGAACTTTTCTCATGACTGTACATCCAAAAATTAAAAATTTCAGGTGACAATAACTGCGTTTTAGCATATTAAAGTTAATGTTTTATGAATCATAGAATTAAATTAGAACATAAAATTTCGTTAGTTAACAGAAAATTTAAGTAAAATAATAAAATTAATTAATTTAATGTCCTTGTAAAATTAATAAGAATTCCGGCAACGTAGCAAATCCAACCGCGTTTGCGCGCATACGTCCGTTACGCATACATTCTCTAACCTATTTCATTGGAACTTTAAATTTCCCGCGTGACCCACCATTTGCGACGTTGCCGTCAACATAAAGCAATAGACGATGCCAGCTTTGTTATTGAATTATACACGGCCAGGTTACACAAGCCAACTCGTAACAAAAAACATTTGCAATCGTAAACGAAGCCAACTTTACAGTTTGGAAGTGCAGTTGTAACGTAATTTGTTCATTTTGTATAGCTTTAGCTATATTTGCACATGTTCCCTTTCTAGCCTATCTTTTTTCTTAACATGTTTTCATTAGAAATATTCTTTGTCTCATAGCTTGTAAAAACATTACATTTGTCTCTTTTAACTTTAAATTGAGAATTGTTATTGTCACTTTTTGCGTTTAAATGGATTTAACCTTTCATGATCTGCACATTTATGTAAATATAATTTATATACGTTATTCATCGTTTGTAATAGAGGTTCTAGATAAAGTTTTGTTGATTTTTTTTCTACTATATTTTGCTCACACAGTGATACATAAAATTTATCAAATAATTCTTAGTTATATTAAATAATTAACAAAACCTATAGTATCGCACATCAACTTGTTTTGACAAGCACTCAACTGTCAAGAGAGGACCGATTGCGCGCAAGCGGTGTTCAGCCTCCAACAGTAGGTACTTTTGGAAACAAATAAATTAGGCTCAAAATGCCGCAACTTTGAGATTACTTCTTATTACGGCAATAGTCAAGGTAGCAAGTTGAAAATGGTGAAAAATGAGATAATGGTCCTAAGGATACGTGCGATAGATAGCTCATTGTATCCGGAATATTGCCTAGAAAAAATTTTGGAAAGCGTTTATTAGCACATAAAAAAACCGCAAAAGTTATTATATAACTATAACAATTAAATATAAATATAACAATTAAAATGAATATTTTCTTAAAATTTACATTTTTATAACTACGTACCCTGGACGTGATTTTATTTTTTTAATAATTTTACTAATTTTTTTTCTATACAGACTCAGTTTTTCAAATCTTTGTCACTATTTTTTCATTATGAAATTTATCAAAACATGAGTAGGTGTGAGACCTAGTATTACATTACATTGTTTAACGTTAAATTACAATGTTAAATTGCCTATTTTCAATCTCGTCTTATAAAAAAAACTATGAAGCCTAGGTCTCTGAAATTTTCACACAACACGTATTAAATATATTTTTGTTGATCATAATATTTTTAATTGATCTCATTATTTCGACTTAACTCCTATACCTTCTTAAGTCTGAAGACTTTCTTGTTGACTTTAGCCACAGTGGAAATCGTAAAAATTATGACGCGAATATTCTTTTAAATCGATTGTAATACCGATACACAATTTTCAAAATGGAACAATAAATGACAATCCACACAAACTAAAACGTAGCCTACACTATACTGAAAATTTAAAAACTCCTGCCGTAAACATTACCTCTATAAAGCAAAAACATAATGCATATTGACCCTTTGACTCTAATATAAGTAGAGGGTAACAATTTACTCTAAGCGTCGTCGTGTTGGGCGATCGCTTGTTGATAAACTTAATTACAAAATATAACTAGAATCTTTTTTCTACAACTGTTTTGAAAATTAGCCATGCATCAAAAATTAACCGTGCCAATTTAATTTGGCTAATGCTTCCTCAATTATGAAAACTACTTAAAATAACAAGAAAAAACATTGTTTTTATTTAAGTCTATAATACGCTATTAAGTAGAATAATGCAATATTTAAGTAAAGGAGCCATGGCAAATCAATTAAATGTTACCAATAAAAAGTTACACAGAAAAGGGTGTGTCAGCTCCCACACGCAACTGTATTTTACTCTGAAAACCATTCATGATTGGAGTACATTTCACTATAATTAAAACAAGTCCAAACATAGCTAAGAAAGAACAGCGGCACTCCGGAAGTGCCGACAGAAGTGAAAACTTTAACAATTACGTGTGTATTTTTTTAATCATCAGGAAATATTATATTTTTAGTGTTTTTTATTCATTATTATTAACTGCTACTACAAAAATTATATTACAATTTTTATTTAATGCATTATTGTACATGAAAAATAATGAATATTATTTTACATACAAAATCGCAATCTATTGCTTAAAACGTAAAAATACAAATACAAAACGAAAAGTTCCAACATGAATATATATCTATGTTGTACTTACATACGCAATATATGTTTATATTATATATAGTTATATTATCAGTGTATTTCAACTCAAACTCAACTCTCGTGCAAACGTCATGTAATCGGGGCCAATATATTTAGATGCTCATATACAGAGGTGTCGGTTACGATAACGGTAACAGTGTCGTGAGTTCAATGGTTTTTTCCCATCTCAAAAAATGCCAACATGCATATGTATCTATGTATGTACATACACAATATATGTACATACTTATATGCAGAGGTGTACAATACGGTAACGGTAACGGAGTCGCGAGTTCAAAGGTTTTTCCCATCTCAAAAACACGCGTGTCCAACACGCCTAAAGAAGTTTTCACTTCAATAAGTTGGTGCATTATAGAATTCTAGTGCCAACCTTCCAGCTCCATCATTAGACACTGAAACCAATCATAGCCAAAGTGCATCTCAAGACAATTCCAAGAAGCCTAAACATGGCTGGCTATGTTGTTGTATAAGAGATGTTGTTCCATTATCGGATTCCAGAGTCAACTTTCTGACTCCTTAGATCAGACTCTTAAAATTAGTCATGGTCACAATACATTTAAAACAATTTGAACAAGCTCAAACACTAATAGGACACGTTGTTCTGTTATGTAGTTATATTGTTTACCGTTTAACTTCATCAGACCTTAAAATCGCTCTTGGTCGGAGTATATCTCAAGATTAAGAAGTGCAAATCAGCTAAAATATATTACTTGTTATAAGCTTATTTGTTGTATTGTATGAGGTGTTAATTCGCGGAAATCCATAGTAGACGCTTGCCTGCAACATGCATTAACATGCAGCATGCAACCCACCGCTGACCCTCGAATCTGCCTCTCCACTACGAATCTCTATCCAAATGATTGAATATTGATTCCAGAGGATTGACAGATATCGAACACCTAAGCAAGTGTTATTTATTATTATAATTATCTACTTCCGCCAACTATTAAATTGTTTAGTTCTACGTAAACAACCAACACAACCTCGTTAGGCAGGCCGCTGTTATGCAATGGTCAAAGAGCGACGAAAACATTCTTAAGGCAGCCACAGACCACCACCGATAGACAGGCTTGTCGAATGTCACAGACTAACCGTCACCAACATTACCCAAATAGTTACAGGCAAGCGTCCAATAATGGCGATTTATAAACGTCAATTTGATCGTTGAGCATATTATTATTATCTTTATGTTTTAAAATTTCGAAGGATTCCAAAACATTCAAACGTAACCCCTTCTCACACACATGCAAGACATCGAATTTGTGAGCATTATTAAGCTTATGACCGGTTTCTAATAGATGTTTAGCAAAATGGGATCTGTCTGATTTATTATTTCTAAAGGCTGAAATATGTTCTTTGTATCTTTTTTCAAAGCAACGTCCGGTTTGTCCTATATGTATTGATTTACAGTCATCACAAGTTAATTTATAAGTTCCAGATTTTTTATTATTGTGTAATTTATCTTTATTGTTACATAAAGTTTTCGATTTATTATTTGTTTTAAAGGCCGTATAAATATTGTTTTTTTAATAATCTTGAAATTTTCTCCGAAATTGTACCAAAATATGTCAAACTAGCTATATATTTCTTTTGATCTTTAGATTGTGTTGGATAGATACTTTTCTTTATAATACTTTTTGGTTTTTTATTAATGAGTCCATCAATACATTTTTTACTATATCCGTTTGCCAATGCTACGAGGGGCGGCTGATAAGTCCGCGGCCTAAGGCATTAAATGAAAGAAAAGTACGAGTATTTTATTTTTATTTTTCAATATAGTCTCCCTCAAGCGAAATACATTTTTCACATCTGGTGTATAACGCCTTCAAACCGCCCAAAAAATATTCCTTTTCTTTGCAGTCAAAATGGCTTTCTACAGCCATTTTCATTTGATTGTCATCAACAAATCTACGACCACGTAACTCCTTTTTTAAATTGGAAAAAAGGAAATAGTCGCTGGGAGCTAGATCTAGGCTGTAGGGTGGGTGGTCAATTTCCGAGAAGCCCGTGTCCTTCAGGGCCTGCCTCGAAACCCGCGCCGTGTGGACAGATGCATTGTCTTGTAAAAACAGTACTCCGCGCGATAACTTCCCACGTCGCTTCTGTACGACTGCCTCTCGTGCCTGAGCCAATAAATTCGCGTAATATTGGCCATTCATAGTAGTCCCCTTTGGCAAGTAATCAATTAGTAAAACACCTTCACTATCCCAAAAAGTTGTCGCCATAAGCTTCGATGCCGACTTTTGAACCTTGAATTCCTTCGGCGGCCTTTCTCCTTTTTTCGTCCATTGCATGGACTCCTGTTTAGATTCCGGATCGTATTGACGCACCCAGGTTTCATCCACGGTTACAATTCGGTCGCAAATTTCGTCTATATTATCCCCGACTAACTCCAAAAAATCCTTACTTGTCTGAAGTCGCCGCTGCTTGTCGAACGGCGTTAGCATTTTTGGTACCCAACACGCACTGATTTTTCTCATATTCATATGCTCGTGTATAATTTCTCCTACTCGTTCTTTACTAATCTGCAACTCTTCAGCTATCTGCCATAATTTTATTCTTCGGTCGGCCAGTACTAATTTTTCGATTTTTCGAACATTTTCCTCCGTCACTACCGTCACAGGACGCCCTGGGCGAGGATCATCTTCACAGCTCTCTCGTCTTTGTTGAAATAAGCGAGCCCATTTTTTGACCATCGTATACGAAGGCGCAGATTCCTGAAGAACTGATACCATGTCTTCAAAAATTGCTTTGGGCGTTTTTCCTTTCTTTACGAAGTACTTTATTACGGCGCGATGTTCAATATTACTGAGATTTGACGATTCGGCTGACATGATGACGTTTGTGCTTCGACAGATAATTTGTTAATGACTTTAATAACGAAAGGAAGCTATATTTATACTAACAAGAAGTGTCGCAAATAGTGGTAATAGTTGTGAAATAATGAGTCATCGCTAAGTACCTTGGCCGCGAACTTATCAGCCGCCCCTCGTATACTGTAAATGGTATTTAATTCTAAAGAGAAATTATGATTATTAAGGGGTATGGTGAATAACCGATGTATCATTGATTTATAAGCCGCCAATTTGTGTTGCCATGGATGACAAGAAATGGATATTATAGTATCTGTGCACGTGGGTTTTCAATTTATTTTAAATGCATGTCTATTATTGAAGTGAAACTTCATTATCGGCGTATGGGGGAAATTTTATAGCAATGTAACGTTTTTCTGTTACGCGCAATCTTTTCTGGGTAACATTTTTCCGTTACGCGCCATATTTATTCAATGTTATTAATGTCATCGTGGCATAAACATAATTGTTACTAAGGCCACCTGTCACATATACTTTCTGTCAACACCCTAGATCTATTTACAGTTTGTATATATTACATTTTCCTATTAAGTTTCCTAGTTGAAACCTTTTCAACCGACATAAATGAACTATATCTCACATTCTTTCATTGAGTGACTCGATTTTATATGTAGCGTTCGATAATTTTCCTACAATTCTATATGGCTCTTTATAACATCGCATTAATTGAAAAGTTTTACCTATCACCCTTCTAGGTACATATACCATTACCAAGTCTCCTACATGAAACTCTCAACATTTCTATTCCTGAAACTCAGTAGTAATGTGAAAAATAATATTTCAATTAAGTAATTAGCGAAAAAAAAAATTTATAAAGTTATTTGTATCCATGTCTATGATAATAAAAGCCTTTTGCATAAACTTTATCTAATTCAGCTTCATTCGACCAATTTCTGTGAAGTTGTAAATAGTAAATCATTTTTCGAAAAATGATGTCATAAAGAAATTTCACTTCTTAAGTGTGTACACTAATACACACACACTTTTTTTTCTAGTTAAGGTCAAATCTAAAAAAATTTATAGAATTGTTTGTTTCTTCCTCTAGTTTAAACTGAATTTTGGGGTGTATGCCATTAATATAATTTTGAAACAGATCTAATTCTATTGAATTACCCAGCCAACACATAATAATATCGTCCACATATCTAAAATAATACAGGATATTATCATTGTTTATTATGTGCTTATTTTCGAATTCATCCATAAAAATTTCGGCCATTAATGGACTTAAAGGTGAACCCATAGCTAGACCTTCCTTTTGTATATAAAATTGATTATTATAACGGAAATAATTTTGATTCATGCACAATCCTGTTAATTTTAAGATATAGTCCTTCTCGCCTGGATGTAGTTTTTGTTTATCTAACTTATCTTTTATAATTGTTAAGTATTCTCTAAAAGGAACATTAGTAAATAAACTGTCTACGTCAAATGAGATTAATTTGCTATTGTTTGGACGGACATCTTTAATTTTGTTAACCAGGTCTAAACAATTAACCAAACTATATTTTGGGATGAATGAAATTTTTCTTTTTTATTATATCATTTATGTATTTAGCTAATCCATATGTTGGCGCCTGCACATACGATACCACCGGACGAACCGGCTCACCCTCTTTATGTACTTTTGGCAAACCATACAATCTAGAGGCCTGTGGATTCATCGGTATCAAATTTCTTTTTTTCTGATTCTTTAGTTAATAAAAATTTTGAAGACGATAAATTTTGTTTAACTTCCGCAATATATTTATTGGTGAGATCATATTTTAATTTTTGAAATTCTTTTTCGTTATTAATTATATTGAATTAAATAATAAAAAAAAAATAAAAAAAATAAATTAAAAAAACATAATATTTATATGGCCTTTAAAACAAATAATAATTTGAAAACTTTATGTAACAATAAAGATAAATTACACAATAATAAAAAATCTGGAATTTATAAATTAACTTGTGATGACTGTAAATCAATACATATAGGACAAACCGGATGTTGCTTTGAAAAAAGATACAAAGAACATATTTCTCGTTTAGAAATAATAAATCAGACAGATCCCATTTTGCTAAACATCTATTAGAAACCGGTCATAAGCTTAATAATGATCACAAATTCGATATCTTGCATGTGTGTGAGAAGGGGTTACGTTTGAATGTTTTGGAATCCTTCGAAATTTTAAAACATAAAGATAATAATAATATGCTCAACGATCAAATTGACGTTTATAAATCGCCATTATTGGACGCTTGCCTGTAACTACTTGGGTAATGTTGGTGATGGTTAGTCTGTGACATTTGACAAGCATGTCTATCGGTGGTGATCTGTGGCTGTCTTAATAATGTTTTCGTCGCTCTTTGACCATTGCATGACAGCGGCCTGTCTAACGAGGTTGTGTTGGTTGTTTTAACGCTCCTTGCACCCTGGTGGATGTGACTGTCGGCAATTTCCTGAAGATGTGCCTTGTTGGCATGAAACGTACGTAGAACTAAACAATTTAATAGTTGGCGGAATTAGATAATTATAATAATAAATAACACTTGCTTAGGTGTTCGATATCTGTCAATCCTCTGGAATCAATATTCAATCATTTGGATAGAGATTCGTAGTGGAGAGGCAGATTCGAGGGTCAGCGGTGGGTTGCATGCTGCATGTTAATGCATGTTGCAGGCAAGCGTCAAGCTCATTTGTGTTAAGGGGTTAGGTGGGTTTGAAAATTTCAAAAAATCGATTTTTTTAGTCTTATTAAATAGTACAACAGGTTTAAAATATTCTTCTAAACTTTCAAATCGATTCGAATAAAATTCTAAGAGATAGACCCTTTGGAAGTTCCACCCATCAGACCACGTCAGTGGCGCGCTTCGCAGGTAAACGGAAGCAGCTGCATTAGCTATTGTTAGTCGGCCTTTCCCACCAGTGACGGATTTATATTTTTTATGAGTGTAGGCCACTTTATTTCCGTCGCCCTATGTACTTTCTAAAATAATAATTTTCTGAAATCTGCCGCCCCTAGGACGCTGCCGTCCCTAGGCCGCGGCCTACACGGCCTATTGACAAATCCAGGACTGTTTCCCACTATGTTTTACAATTCAAGGACAATTCTAAATAGTTTTTAATATTTTAGTTGATTGTTGCTTCTTGAGCCAATAGGTTGATTTGAGGTTATAAGTGTCCGGGAATTTTTACTATAAGTGTTTGTAAATTTTTATTTATAAAATATGAGTAGTTACAAGATTTGATCGAACAACTAGTGGTCGAAGAAAAGACAGATCAAAGAAAAGAAAACAATCATTTAATCCGAAAACTGCTGAGATAGACGACGAATTTTTCACCAGCACGTCGGCGAAAAAACTCAAAAGCCAAGATGAAAAACACGTGCCAAAGGATATTCTGCCGAATGCAATCATCAGGTACTTTGCTTCATGGTGCCAGAAGCGATGATTCTATGTAAGTTAAAAAATATATTTTTTTTTCACATTATTTCAATTTAAAACTTTAAACGCGTTTATCTCAAAACTTAATTTTTTAAGTTGGTGGACGCGATTTCTCGAAAATTTGATCAAATCGATTTTGTTCAAATTTTGCACACATCTTTGAAATAACCTTATCTAGTCATTGAATTAAGGATTTTTTTTATTACAACTAATTTTTTCAAGTCAATACTTGGCGAAAATTTGACCAAAAAATGTGTTTTTTTGTTCAGTCTGTCAAAAATTCAAATTTTAATTTTTTTTTCTTTCGTCCAATAACGAGATTTATCTATGTACTAACGAAATATTTTTGTTTTTTTTTATTTTAGATAAACCAATAATGATTTATGCTGTCCACGGCAAGAGTAGTTTTTTTTTTGTGACGTCAAGGGAGATGAGGTACCAACGGCTGAATTTTCGGAATTTTTAAATAAAAATTTCACAAAACACTGTTTAAATATGTATCTTTGATATACTGAATTGTTTAAATAAAATATATGATTGTATATATTTAAAAAAAATAGTAAAAATACCCTTTTTTTGAACCTCTGAAACCCACCTAACCCCTTAAAGACATTGACACCTGATGAAGCCCCAAAGTAATTCTCTTTGTTGCTATTTTTTGCATTGCAATCTCAATTTATATCTACCCATCTTCATATTTTTTTTTTGCTTGTAAATTTACAACTATTTCAAGTTAAATTCGAGAATTTAAATTATTTTCACATTGCCTGAATTGATACTCCTCAACATAGTCCTTCGAGCTGGATGTCGTAAAGCAGATAAAACTAGATTATATTATTGGAAATTAAATGTGGATAGCGAAACTACGCCATCATCATCAAAAATGTTGGAGAAAAAGGAAAGCAGAATTAATATGTGATGTTAAATGGTTAATGAAGGTGTCATTTTATAATTTTAGCATATTACGTAGTTAAGGTTTGAAATAATTATCAGTGTAGTTATCAATTTGCAGTAGCAAATAAGTGCAGTAATAATGATTACATTAATTGATTAATTTCTGTATTCAAACTATAAATTACCTTAGTAATTTAGACCTACTTATAAACAGTTAAATATTATTCATTATTATATTTTTGTATTTAGCTTTGTATACTTACAAATAAATTATATAAAAAGGCAATTATTGTTAATAAATATTTATTTTGACGTTATTGTAAATCATTGTAAGATGTAAGATAAGTATGTAATTGGAAGACTTCTAATTCAAAATAAAATCAATGTGTAATATTCCAAGAATTAGGTATAAATTATACATTTGATTAATCATATTTTTGCAACTTAAAGTAATTTCCTTTAGCAAATTAATAGATATGTAGCTCATAAGTACATTTGCCAATACATAATATTTCAAAGATTAGATATGTGTAGCCTTGAATAATTATAAAAACTATCAAATCAAGTTTGTCATTGTATAACATTTCAGATCAATTTGTTTTCCAAAATGCTTGACGAAAAGGAATTAATTAAAAAACAACATTTTGCAACTACTCATATATATTCTATTGTGTGAGGTGTTAATTTGTGGAAATCTATAATAGACGCTTGCCTGCAACATGTACTAACGTGCAGCATGCAACCCACCGCTGACCCTCGAATCTGCCTCTCCACTACGAATCTCTATCCAAATTATTAAATATTGACTCGAGATGTCGATCACCTAAGCAAGCGTTAATTTTTTATTTATCTTATACTAATCGTATTATTAATTACTAACTACACTTCATGTCACTAGGCACTTCCTCGGGAAAATGCAGACAGTCACATCCACTAAGGCGTAAGGTGTTAAAAACAACCGACAAATGCAGACCCAACCTCTTCCTGTGAAGTGATGCAATTTTGCAACGTTTCATACTATGCCACTATGTTTCAGGCCAACTAGGCACCTCCTGAGTATGTGCCTAGTTGACATGATGCATAGGTAGAAATTAACAATATAACCATTAGCAAACTAAGATAAATAAAAAATTAACACTTGTTCAGATGTTCGATATCTGTCAAATCTCTAGAGTAAATATTCAATTCTTTGGATAGGGACTCGCAGTGCAGGAACAGATTCGAGGGTCAGAAGTGGGTTGCATATTGCATGTTAATGCATGTTGTAAGCAAGCATCTACTTAAATATACTAGATGAGTCTGTAATGTTAACATCACAGGTCAGTGAGTATCAATTGCCTTTGCGAAAAATGGAAACAAAGTATAATCAAAACGATGAAATACATTTACAGTTGGAAAGTAAAAATGATATAGACGCCCAATTATCCGAACGGAATGATTTCGAGTCAATTTATTAGAAGGCACTATCCAAAGTACATGGTATCTTGATAGAATACATCAGCTGAGATAAATTCAATTACCAAGTTCAATGGTGCATATGGCAACTGACTCGAATTTTGTGATATGTTCACAAGCCTAGCACACTGTAACAATGAAATTGATAAAATAAATATATTTCACTATCTAAGTGCTTCTTTGTAGGTTACTGCTGCTATGGTAATACAGGCCATTGAGTTTTCTTCTAACAATTATGACGTAGCTTGGAACCCTATCTTCGACCGATTTAATAACAACTGTTTATTGATACAAAATAATGTATCGGAAACATTAAATACAGAATCAATCACAAAAGAATTGTCTGTGAACCTACAGTTCATTGGGGTACTTTACTCATTTAGATTATTACACACAAATTAGACACAAAAACATTTCCCGAATAGAAAGAACTCTAAGGTCATTGTGACAGAAATACAAATATTAATTTTAAATTATTTCTGAGCTTCTTAAATAAACATTCCAACTTATTAGAAACCTTGGAGTTATCATGGAATCTTCAAGTAACTACTAGTTAAAATAATACATAACATATAATTTAGAATAGAATCAAAAGTGAGCAAGATTGGGATCAACAGCAAAATCAAATGATGTAAAAGATAAAGGAATTCATTCTATGACCACGCGGGCGCCGCCGCAGGCGTGAGGATGGTATAATTACAAATGTGAAGCGGAGTGTTTGATTGCATACATTTTAAATCCCGATTGGGCATCGAATTTGATGTACGGTATATTTATAGTACCCAATAACAAAGCTTTATATCACGTTTTTTCATTACCTGTCCATCCATCCTTCTCACAACTGACATCTGCCCCATTAGCAAGTAACGCTCGCGTCGCTTCAAGATGGCCTAGCGTAATAGCTAACATCAATGGTGTACGCCCACGTGGATCTTTGGCTTCTAGTTCTTCTGAGGTATACTAAAAACAGAAATAGAATCATATTATTTTTTTTATTTAATCCAAAAAATGTGATTTATTAATTATACAAAAACCAAACTAAAATTTTGTGTGATTTCATGACAAAACACTAATCTGGACTACATGTGACTAATTTGACATGAAATCTGATGCATTAGTTTTTATTATTACATAATGACTTACGAAATAAAAATATTTTGCACATGAAATAAATTTATATTTCTTGATTACTTTTATTCATCAAAAATATTGTTATGAAATAACCATATTTGGGCTTTGAGGATTGAGATGGGATGAAAAGTAAACATGCAGAAAAGTAGAGACTATATATTCAGAAAAATGAAATACAATTCACTAGAGAACCATTTTAATATCTTTAATTGATTGCACTTGACTTGTTAACTCATTGATCTCAAAAACAAAACATACACGCCAACACCCGAATCCTGATATATATTAGGTCGAGGAAAAAGTTGCAATAAAATCTTTTTGGTTGTTCTGTTTGTATCTGGCTAGTTTTGATACCATTAAATAGACATTTTAAAAAATATATAATAAAAGTAAAAGACAGTCCCGCGCCATTTTTCTATTGCCTTTCTGTTCACTAAAATGAGTTAATCTATTGTGGAAATTTGATACATTTTGAAATTTTATTATAAAAAAAAAAGAAAAACTACGATTCCAACTGCAAAAAAACTTATGAAGTTTATGAACCTAATGTAGTGTCGGCAAGAGTGGCACAAAACTGGTTTGAGCGTTTTAAGTTTGGTAATTTTGATGTCGAAGATGAACCTCGCTCTGGTCTACCTGTTACAGATAAAATCGATGTCATTTTGGAAAACGTCGAGCAAGATCGGTATATTAATTCTTAAGACATAGCTGAAGAGCTGGTGATTGATCACAAAACAATATTGACCGATTTGAAAAAAAGCTGGATATACAAAAAAAGTTGCCATACTTCGGTCCCACACGAGCTCACTGAAAGAAATCTAATGAATCTTGTACTCATTTCCAATTCTCTATAGAAACCAACCCATTTCAAAATTGATCACTGGTGATGAAAAATGGGTTACCTACTAAAAGAAAATGCAAATAAATCACGGTCAAAAGACAAGCAAGCCCTACAGCGAAACCCAGATTAACTTGCAATAAGTTGTTACTATATGTATGGTAGAATCGGAAAAACATTATACATTATGAACTTTTACTGCTAAAAAAAACCATTAATTCGGGTCTCTACTGCCAACAACTGATAAGACTCAGGCAAAAAAGTAGAGATAAAACGGCCGGAATTGATCAACAGAAACGGTGTGACCTTACACCATAATAAGGCCAAACCACACACATCTTAAGCAACTCGACAAATATTAGTCGAGTTGCTTTAGATGGTTTGGTTAGGAAATGTTAATGCATCCATCATATAGCTCTGACCTTGCACCCTCAAATTTTTAACTGTTTCGGTTTCTTCAGAATACTTTAGGTAGTATTAGGTTAACATCAAGAGGACTTAAAACTACTTGTTGCAGTTTTTGATCAGAAGTATCAATATTTCTACATCAATGAGTGGGATTATGTCACTGTCTAAAAGGGCAACAAGTTGTTGAACAAAATGGTGTGTGTGTGTGTGTGTGTGTGTGTGTGTGTGTGTGTGTGTGTGTGTGTATGTGGGGGGGGGTGTTAGTGCGTGTGTGTGTGAGTGCGCGCGTGTGTATGGAACTAGCCACTTACGTAAACAATATTTTAAAAGTGATTACTACATTTCAAAATAGAACTCTCTGGCTGAAGAATACAGTTTGTTTCGTCTGTCAATTGTTTTACTTTGTGCATTTTAAAATTGCGTGTCTTCATCACTATGGATTTAAGTCGAAAATTTTCGTAGTTTGATTTTCTTTGATTTTAAGTGTAATGTGACAGCTCAGCAGAGTGTCGCTCGGCTTGGAACTGCTTTTGGCGATGAAGCACCATACAAGACAACTATTTGTAACTAGTTTGCAGAATTTAAGGACGGTCGTGTCAATCTCAGTGACGAATTTCGTGATGGTTACCCGTCCATCACTGTGAACAACAAAAACATCAATACTATGCACCATAGGATCAAAACAGATAAGCATATGAATTACCATGAGATTCGGACATCCTTAGGTATAGGCATGAGTCAAATTTAACCAATCCTACATAAAAGTTTGGGTATGAAAAAGCTATATTTGCGGTGGATCCCACACACATCGACTGAGACTACAAAAAACGGACCGCGTCACTTGGTGCAACGCCATGCTTACCAGATTCAAGGAAGGGACGTAAAAACTGGTGTGAGACATGGTAAAAGGTGACGAACCATGGACTTATTGCTACGATCCCAAAACAAAACAGCAATCGAACATATGGGTCTATCGAGACAAACCGAAAACAAACAACGTGGCATGCGAGCGAAGTGCCTCTAAGCGGATGATTGCTTCTTTTTAACACGCTTTTATTAGCTTTACCTGTACGTATGTATGTTTGTAACTGACTCCTTTGGACTCAAATTTGATCCACTTTGAACGGTCAGATTTATTTTAATCTTTGTAGATTTATCAAGGACCGATGGCAATACATAATTACATATTTGGAAAAATAAAATTATGAAAAAATTTTAATTTATGAAATTTCGTAAAATTTAAAAATAAAATTGAAAAAAAATGTTACTTAAACATTATATTGATGTTATGTAAATATATCAATATATTATGGTTTGTTAATTATGCAGCAAGTAGCGACATATGTTGTCATGTAGAATAACCGTATATGGAATGTGACAATTTAATAAAACAAATGTCAGTCTGTTGTCAGAAAAGCACACGGTCGTTTTATTACAGGTTATGGCCCCAGGATTTTGGTCATTAAACTAGTTTTTCGCGAAGTAACTTGTGTTAAAAAGTTGTAGCTCGACACATTAGTGTTCTTTCGCAGTTAGTCAGGTTAGTTTCCGCGCATTAGACTTTGATTCCGTTTACGAACAGTTAGCAGATTGCTATTGCATATAACCGTAATGGCAGCTAATTATATCGTGAATATGCCTAAGTTACGAGGAAGGGAAAATTACGACGAGTGGGTGTTTGCCGCTGAAAATTTCCTTATACTTGAAGGAATGATGAAGTGCATTAAACCAAAATTGGACGCCGATGGTGCGGCAATTATTGTATCAGCCGCGGATGACGCCAAGACAAAAGCGAAGCTGATTTTGACGATAGATGCGTCGTTGTATGTGCACATCAAAGCAGTCAAGACTACTAAAGAGCTGTGGGAAAAATTGAAGTCTCTTTTAGATGATTCCGGTTTCACCAGAAGAATAAGTCACCTGAGAAATTTAATTTCTATCCGTCTGGATAATTGCAGTTCCATGAGCTCGTATGTTACCCAAATAATTGAGACATCAGAAACTTTGTAGAACGGGATTTGCAATTAATGACGAATGGATTGGTTCGTTACTACTAGCTGAATTACCAGAGAAGTTCTCTCCCATGATCATGGCGGTAGAGTATTCGGGCATTCAAGTGACAACGTAAGCCATTAAAAGCAAACTTCTAGATATGGAGACGGGAAACGGAAACAGTAGTGAAGATGGTGCATTTGCTGTGTCTAGAAAATGGAAAAACAAAAGGAAACAGGCATCCACAACACTAAATAAAGATGACGCCTCGACCTCGAATTTGCCAAAGACAAGTAATGCGAACGTGAAAACTGTCAATTTCAAATGCTATCGTTGTAAACAAATCGGACACTACCGAACTCAATGTCCAAATAACTCGAATTTAAACACTAAAAACGAAGACCGTAAACAGACCAACGCATTCTCAGCTGTGTTTCTAAGCGGAAGTTTCAATAAAAGGGACCGGTATATCGATTCCGGTGCTAACGTCCACTTAACTGCTAACACAGATTGGATAGCAAGTCGATACCGTAAAGTTAAAGAAGAAATCATAGTTGCAAATCAAGAAACTGTTTCAGTTACATGTGCTGGCGATGTTAAGATAATAACTACAGTGAATGGCAGTAAAATCAACATCAACATCGAAGATGTATTTTGTGTACCAGAATTGACAACTAACCTCATTTCTGTGAGCAAATTGATAGAAAAAGGAAATAGAGTGTATTTCTATAAGGATGGTTGCCTTATACACAACAGAGATGGAGATTTAGTTGCTACTGCTGCATTGTTGAATGGTGTCTATAGATTGAACATACAAAGAGGTTGATAGCTGCGGTCACCACCTCAGGTCACATCTGGCATCACAGATTAGGTCATGTGAACAGTGATAGTTTGATGAAAACAAAGAATGCTGTAACAGGAATGGATTTCGTTGAGAAAATTGAGATAAGCAAATCATCATGCAAGACATAATGTGAGGGCAAGCAGTGTCCGCTACCTTTCACAAATGTTGGTACAAGAAGTACAGAACTATTAAATGTGATGCACAGTGATCTTTGTGGACCTATGGAGGAGAAGTCACTAGGAGGCTCGTCCAACTTTCTTTTATTTGTTGACGACTTCAGTCGAATGACCTCTATTTATTTTTTGAAGCATAAAGATGAAGCTTTGAAATATTTCAAAGAGTTTAAGGCGATGTCAGAGAATCAAACTAATAGAAAAGTGAAATTCTTCAGAAGTTGTGCAATTCAGCTTTTGATATTTTTTTTTAAAATATGGCATAGTTCACCAAAAAACGAATCCATATACTCCACAGCAGAACGGGTTATGCGAAAGGTTGAACAGAACCATCATTAAGAAGGCGAAATGTATGTTATATGATGCCATGATGGATAAAAAGTTTTGGGCTGAAGCCTGTAATACAGCCGTATATTTGCATA
The DNA here is from genome assembly GCA_005406025.1 of Eumeta japonica. Taxonomy (NCBI): domain Eukaryota; kingdom Metazoa; phylum Arthropoda; class Insecta; order Lepidoptera; family Psychidae; genus Eumeta; species Eumeta japonica. The sequence goes on along the minus strand of BGZK01001117.1, from coordinate 184,716 downwards.
ATCGACAACAAATGTCAGTCTGTTGTCAGAAAAGCACACGGTCATTTTATTACACATCATAAAATTTAACAATTGCGAAAAATTATTTGAAAATTAAAAATAATTTTGTAAATTTGAAAAAAATAGAAATTTTGAAATTATATAAAAAATACGAATGATATAATGCGCAAGCATTAAGCTCCCCGACCCTTCGTTCTTCTCCACCGCGTTCCTATTTTACGGGATGCTCGATAAACCAGTTCTCAAAAATATTTAATCGGTATGAATAGTCCAAAAATGGCACGAAACATATGACACCAAGCGCCCTTCGCATTTTTCTAAATAATACTAATATTTTCGTTTATTATTTTATTCCTACATGAAGAATTATGTTTAACTTTTTAGTTTGATTTATGATTAAAGCATGTTTTTTAGTTTTTTTAAATTATTTTCCTTAATAAAACAGGACACATGACTAACGTTGCTTTGGAGAATGTCGTCCCGTAAATAGTGACTGCTACACGACCATTTGTTTGCCGAAGGTTATTGACGAACTCCGAAAATAACCATAAACATCGTATCATTTTGCACTACGACAATGCCAGTTCTAACAAGGCCAAGCAGTCAAATAAATTTTTGAAGGAGAAAAACGTAGAAATTATGAGCAATCCTGCATACAGTCCCGACCTGGTATTTATGACTTTTTGTTAACAAAAATTAAGAACCAATTATGCAGTCAACAATTTTCATCACCGAAAGAAGCTATTAAGAGTATGAAAAACATATTTCCGAAGTCACCAGAGTGGAGCGGTGTAAATGTTTTCGAAATTGGTGTATTGGTATGAAAAAGTGCATTTATGTTAACGGAGAAATAATAATTTCATTTCTGACCGTTTAGTCATTTTTTCTCATTTATTCTAGAAATTTTCAGAGCCCTCTATGTGCTATAAGTTAAAATGGATAAAATATCATGAAAAATTAATTGGGATTTGTATATAGAATATGAAAAACCTTTTTCCTTGACCTTTCCATATCCTTCGACTAGTCGTCTAGATTTTTTTTTAAATGTAAACAAAATCACTAATTATTTATAAAAGGAGGACGTGAACGTATTACGCCCAATATAAACAAACAAGATTCATTGCAATCTAGAAAATTCTAAACAAGTTTAAAATGTCAACAACGCGTAGGCAGGCAGGGCGGAGTTATTTACATTCTAAAAATAAGGAATATAGGGCACTACTCTCAAACTTTTTTTTAGGTGAATAATTCTGTACTAAATCAAATCAAAAATATCTTTATTTCGTAGGTAATGGAATTACCCTTGAAATGTGTTATAAACAACTGTTTTCGATATTAAAATTACCACCTATTCTAAATGCTGATTCACCATGAGAAGAATGGCAAGAAACTCAAGGTTTGCTCTTTTTTACTCATCAATACAAAATATTGACTAATTAATAATTTAGTACAACACTTAGTAATAACATAAAGCAACCTGATAGCCGAGCAGTTCAATCACATGGGTTTTTTTCATTAACATATTCAGACACGGTATAATAGCTCTCGCCATATAACTTTCTTTAATAAAACATTTAAATTTATAAAATGGCAAATTTTGAATTTCAGCTGGTATCTTATTTTAAAAGCGCACACATTGCCCCTTAAAAAATTCGTTAATTTTGCTTAGATGGGTTTTATGAGCAGCAAAATCGTTCTTATGTCTAGTGTTGTTAAAGTTATCAATATCGCTTCTTTTTTGAAACAATTCTATGTCTCTTGACATATACCACATTTTCATATATATGTTGTAATACTAAAGGTAAAAATATTAATTTTCTTAAATTTTTCTCTGAGAGATGTCATTGGTCATATATCATAAACAGCACGAATAGCTCGCTTCTACAACACGAAAATTGTGTTAACATCGGCTGCGTGACCCCATGACAAAATTCCATAAGTCATGAGACTATGAAAAAACTGAAATAAACTAGTCTCGCCGTGCTTTCATCTGTAAATCGCCGAATTCTTTTCACTGGATATGCTGCAGAACTAAGCCTTTTCGCCAATCTAGTAATACGAAAATTCCAACGCAATTTAGCATCTAAAGTGAAACCAAGGAATAAGGTCGTATTTACAATATCCAGTATTTTGTTCTTGACCATTACGTTGCTGTTGACCGGTTTAGCGCTAATCAAGGAAAATTGAACAAGTTTTGCTTTCTTTTCATCGAGAAGAAGAATATTAATACTAAACCCCACTCAATTATTTTAAAGATGGTACTTTTCACTCCGTCAAAAGCTGGATGTTACCTATTAATCTTAAAAAAGTAAAGAAGTATCATCAGCAAACAGTACAATCTCATGTCCATCTTTAACAAGATGTGGTAGATCATTAATGAAAACTAGGAATAAAAATGTTCCAAGAACTGAACCCTGCGGTACACTCATATTGATTATAGATCTCGACGACCTCTCACCATTAACATCATCTCTTTGAATTCTATCTCTTAAATAAGACTCTAGGAGTGTATGTGATCGACCCGTGACACCATAATGATGTAGTTTTCTGAATGTGTCATGATGAACACAATGCTTGGATAAATCACAAAAGACACGCATTGCGTCCCGTGAATCCTCCTAGGCATAAAAAATCTGTTGAATAAGCTCAACACCAGCTTCAGTTGTTGAATGACCCTTTGTGAATCCAAATTGTTTAACAATCATCAAGTTACTATTATAAAAATACTTGCCTTAAAATAAGCTTTTCAAAAATTTTACTGAGTGTCGGTAGTATCGATATCGGTCTAAAGTTAAAACCCAATAATACCCAAAATCAAATTCAAAAAAAAAAATGAAAGAAAACAAGTAGCGATAAATAAAATCAGCAAACGACTAAACACAAACTCATTTTACATCATTGTATTTATTAGTACATTAAAAACAGATGTCGCACTTCTGGCTGTCATTGCGCTTTTCTAACCTATGTCATAACATATGTTGCACACAGTTGCACTTGCACTCAGACTGTGACTGAGCGTATGCTTCAGTGATCAAACATAGTGTTTGTCACAGTCAACGAGACGTTTCCTGTGACAAGTCTCGTCTCAAGTACGAGAAGGCCAATCTCGTGCATTCTTTATCTACAAATTTACCCAAGAGTTTCTCATACCCAATCCGCTGTACCCCTATCCAGCCATTAATAAAATCAACTAACATTACGATACTTTCATTTCTGTCATGTTTCACTAATATGTCCCTTACATCAGCCCAAAACTCCTTCCACTCTCCAAGTGGTTTTGACATATCTGGAGCATATACATGTAAAATAAAAATCTGTGCCAGTCCGATTTTAATTTGGGGTCAGAGAAGCCTTGGATTTACATATTTGTAACTGTTTACACAAGCAGATGGTCCTTCTGATAAAATGAAACCAACACTGCAGCATCCTCGTTGGCTCTGGTCAACACCATACCAATAAGATTCAAAAGATCCATTTTTGATGTCCCCACCACAACCTTTCCTTTTAGTTTTATTCACACATAAAAAATCCAGTCATATGTTTATCATCAGTTCATAGTCATCATTAATTTTATCATCCATACCTCCACACACATTCAGAGTACTGAAGTAGACTTCCCTAATTCGCGTTTCGCTCCTTCAGAGAACTAGGTGTGACAGCTAGCGAATCTCGTCACCGCAATCGAGCTCCCAATTTCCCGGTACCTCCCCCTCCTGATACAATAGGACAGCCCAAAGAGGGGTTCTCCGGCAATGCCAATATTCTCCTGGGGTGATAATTTTTAAAAATTATGCAAACATTGAAAAATAACATTGATTTCATCAAAATCAGGTATCTTAAAGCTCCATCTGTTAATTGAAATACACAGTAAAGCAGCATGTGTCATGAATCATCTGATATAAAATTGTACAGATAACACCACCATGTCAAAATGCTCAGTTGGTACTTAGCAGAAACTGCTTATCATAGCATTATAACAGATCAAGCTTTTCAGACCTTCACAAAACATAGTTAAGACTCATTCATTAGCTCTCCTCTTCAATGGAATTTTCCATATTACCGAACTCATCCCCATGGCCAATATTGAACTTCTATTCAGCAAGTGACTTATTCCCTATAGAGAGTTCAACAAAAATGATATTCAATGAGGGAGAGTATTATCTTTTACCTGGTGTTTACAGTACCATTTACTATTAAATACTAAAACATTACAAAAGATCAGTTACTGTATTTTTTTGTGTTGTTGGATATTGCAAAGTACAGTGGAAATATTATTTGATGTTGTTAATTTAAATAGTCAACCATACTTTTGCTTCCATGGTTTCTAACTATTGGTTAAGTCAATATAAACTCAGAAAATAGATTTTTTATAATAATAATCATTTATTCGGCCTTCAAAGAAACAAAAACGAAAACATGTATAACATCTTAAAATGAACTGAACTAAGACATATATTCATAAATTAAAAATAAATAAATAACAAAAGGTTGAAAGTGTTAAGGACTGTGTAACTTAGTAATTCATTAAATTTAATAGTAAACTTATTATCAATGCTTTTAATGTAATTTAGACAGGAAAGACTTCTTTCACATTTCAATGAAATATAATAATTTTATTGATTACTTTTGTAACCCTAATCATGCAAAAAAAAATAAGACACAAATGTGACTAAATTGAAAGTTGAAATGAAACATATTTATAAATGTTAGGTACCATAGACAAGTATGATTGACCAAAGAAAATGCTAATTCGAATGTGAACCTGCTATGGCTTCTTGTGTATTTTTAATAAGATTATAATTACATAAATACTCAATGAGTAAAATGTTGTTTATGTGGCTTCTTTGATAACTTATGACATTTATATAAACCATTGATGTTCAACTACTACTTATTGTGGGTGAATTAGAATCACATTACCCATAAATCTTACATAAAATTTGTAGACAGTTATTTACATTACACTTTTCCAATGACTATGTACAACTTTTTTTTAAAATTGTCATGAAATTAAAACCCTGTGATGTATCTATTGCAAAATTGTTATGGTATGATATCACTATTCTAATTCATCATACATTGTCATCATGGAATGTTTGAAATTATGATTGTTACAGAATGTGTTTCAGTTAAGTTGAACATTAGCTTTAAAATTTGACTTGTCAGGACAAGCATCATCATCAAAATACAAATAATAAAATTTGAAAACAACATCATAAGTTTGTATTTTTTTTTTGGAAAAATTATATTTTTTATACTATTATCACAATAAAGATGACAACTTGAATATGACATTTCTGGTTAAAATTTATTATAGTTATAAAATTGCTTCATTTCCATTAGTTTTATAAAACAAATTAAAACTTACTTAATATGAAGTTCAATAAGGTTGTTATTTAGCTAAAAGAAGAACAGGCTATTGATTAGGCAAACATACCTATATAATGATACACACCTATTATGACTCATTGTCATGTTGTTTTTTGATAACAAATAAACCACACAATACTTGCAGTTTACAAGTCCTGTACTATATCACACACATTATAATGACAAGTAGCATTGCAAATTTGTCCAAACACTTAACTACACTTCTTTAATGTTCGGTTTTTCTAATTCATAAAATTTAAAAGTACAATCTATATACTCGACTCAATATTTTCGTTTGCTTTAATGGACATTATGTATATTTATTTGTACTTTAATAAATTTATTCAAAGTTTTATAACATTGGCCATTTATTGCGTTTATTATTTCATATCAATAAAAATATGCTAGAATAACTTTTTAAAAGTAATAAGCGTTGTTATACCTATTGCTTTATATATTTTTGATGATATTATTTCAAATTATTCACTTCATTTTATTTGTCAATAAATGCAATATCCAAAATTTTTGAGATACAAAATAGTCTTTAAAAAGGCTTCTTTGGGATTCGAATGGATTTTGTGTAATATGCAAGGCGATGAGTGAGGACGATACAACTTTATTTCTCTGTGATAATAGAGCTTCAAAGCTAACCACATTGTCAGACTAATTGATTGGAAATTATTAAAAAATACAGTTGCAATCTAAATATAAAAAGGGCAAATTGAAGAGATGGACAATAAAAACAGACATTATATTGAAAAATTACCATTACAACTACAATAAAATATGATAGTTGTAATAGGTAATTGAAACTATAATTTCATATTAAGCCCATCCAGAAAACATCGATTTAATTCAAATTTATTTGTTATTAGTTAAAATAATTCGGTATTACTAGAACACACTGATGAAACTAGTTTTAATGACTAATTGACGATAAATATATGTAACGAAGTTACGTGTTTGACCTGCTGAAGTTTAATACTTACTTTGTTCGCTTCCAACTCATTTTTTAATTCTTGGTGTAGATTGTTCCACACCAGCCAATGTATAGGGTAGAACCTTTTAATCTCTTGCACACTAGTCGTCATTATCACAATGAGAACTAATTGTCTTTTTCAGACTAACATGAGCGAAACAATCTAACGTTATAGAAAACTAAATTAATTAAAGTAAATTAAAAAATACATTCGGCACAACTCTACGAGACTAATCACAAATTACTAAATGTCAAAATTGCCAAATAGCAGAAATGTCAAATTTATGTCGAACGGCAAATGTATGCGTTCCAAACTTAGATTAGCAAACTTTTCAAAAACTTAAAAATCAATTTAGAGCTGTTTAGTAATATACAAAGTACATGTCTTTTAACATTTTTTTTATTTAGAATATAATCAACGTATAGTTTCCTAATTACGATTTTATTAAATTCATTAAAATTTTATACTCGAATATTTGTAATACATGAACGCGTTTTAAGTTTTTTTTTTTCATCTGATGTATTATTGTTTCCAATTTCAAACATATTAAAATTTATCCTTGCTAAATTGTAATTACATAATTTGCCAATTTGTATTATGTTTTTTTATTAGTTGGAAATGTATAAAATCAAAGTACCATTACTACATCTTAAAAAAACTAATATTAATTTAATAGTATTCTGTTCATCTTTTGGAACTAAAAAGAAACTTATCGTAAGTAGATGTTTTGACTATACTTAGTAAAAATTGTAGAAGATTAAATGTGAGGTGTAATAGACATCGGTTTATTAAATGTATATATATATATATATATATATATATATATATATATATATATATATATATATATATATATATGGTAATCATATGGTATCCACTAGCTTAGATATTACAGACATAGAAATGATTATATTCAAATTTTGGCAAGGAAGTTGCTATAAATAAATAATGAAATTATGGACATGAACATCAAATTCAGAATATTTTTATTTCATAGATTACAAAGTAACACTTGAAATATGTCATATTTTTTGTGAATTTACACTTACTACTCGTTTGGAAATCAGTTTACCCTCAAAAAGAAGTCCAGCCACTTATGGCCATGAATATTTGTCTTCTAAATATTTGGAGATTGTATTATACCATTATTTACTTAGTAATTATTTTATAATGCTCTTCAATTTATATAAGGGTAAATCTTGTACATCCACAGAGACCATATTATACCACAAAACCATCTAAATGAATTTGTGATTTTGCATAGTCAACTATTTGTTTTTGAACAGTAATCACCACATGAGCATGCATGTCCATTTTAGTACAATAGGTGTCTACCACTTAAACATATATTTGGGCTGATACATAAAAAGTAATGTAATACATGTTTGTTTTAAACTTAGTGCAATTATAACTTCGTCATGTGTTACATTGGTAACTTCTTGTTGAATATACATTTGAATACTAATCAAAAGTGTATTTTCAACAAGAAGTTACTTATGTAATTAATATATTTCAACCATTATGTATCAGCCATCTGAAATAACACTGTATAAATTCATCACGTGATACTCGCTATGTCTGCTGCTGAAAGTATACTGCTAGATGTTCCTAATGCTGTAAAAAAGTGTAACTTCAAAGAAAAGAAGAACAAAACTCCATGAAAGACACTATATCCATATAAATGTCATTCTCTTCACTATTTTGTCCAGTCTTGTACAACTCTCTGTTATCAAATCGATTTAATTTACAGGACTGTTATAGAGAATTAAACATCCCAATTCATTCTACACAAGAAGTAGTCAGAAAGGCATTTCTGGAATTGGCAAAAAAGTATCATCCTGATTCTGGTTCAGAATCAGCTGACATACAAAAATTTTGCACCATAGAAAATGCATTCCGTGTACTGACTAAACATAACACTGGCACAAGTTGGTGTCATGAAGCAGAGCAAATAGTTTTTGATATAAAGGTTGGTAAATAAAGTTTCGTTATCTTTTTCTTATATATATAATGAAAAAAATTTTTCCTTTGTCCGGACATCAATTAAAAACTACTGAACTACTAGTATAGTATTTTGGCCATTTTGTGCAGAATAGTTTGTACTTAGTTTTAAGCTATATATTTTTTCAATGTCAAATTTACTTTCATAACCCATAATGCCCAGAAGAACAGGTAGATAATGGCTAGTCTTTTGTTTAAGTTAAAGAGGTATAATTTTAAAGTATTGTGAACTTTTTAAAATTTCATCTACATGGGAACAAGATAAATAATTCTATATTCTTTGTAAACTAACACGTTGTTTTGATATTACTTTTAATTTCATACTCAGTCCTGGTTTCTATCTGGTTATACATCAATTATAAAACATTGAAAATTAAATAATTTTTATCTATTAGACACTTTGTAGTTCAATATGCCTATATCTAGTAATTGATATATATAGAGATGTGTAACCTTTTCACTTTACAGATCAACACTGCCAAAAAAATTATATCATTATAATAAATTGTTGTTGAATGTTTATCATACAAATGTAAGTGCTCCCGTGATGCAGGTGCGACTAAATTGAACACACACCCAGACAGTATACTTGCCAGTAACAATGTGGACTAAACAAATAATGTTTATGATTGTTTAATTTCCCATTCTATGGTGTCAAAAAGTATCAGGCAATGTACTTTGTCATTAAATTTATTATAACAATTAGCATGTTAACATATTGTCACCGTTTTATGAATCTGTAATTAAAATTGTAATACAGAATGGATATAATAGAGATGTTTATGTAAGTGATGAAGCTTAGGCAAGACTTTAAGTTGTTCCAGTGAACATCTTCACAATGGATGACATACAACTTTTTTACATATAATACCGATGCTGAGCATTATATTCAATGAAATATATTCTTGTCACATCAAGCATTATAACATAACTGGCCACATTACATATACATTTGCTTACTTTAAACAATAAAATTTATATGGCTATATTTGATTTAGTGATCAGCTAAGGATGAGAATTCCAATTCAATCTTAAATGACCATCAAAAAGACAAATCCGTATATTGATGAATTACTTGTTTCAGAGCTCTAAAAACTAGCTGTGTTCCTGTTAGATAGATTATCTATTTTATTCAACAGACCCAAAATAATTACTGCCATTATGTTTCAGCACACAGCTCCACAGCACCGACAATATCTCAGTTATGATGGTGTCGGTTATGGTACACCTGCACAAAGAATGAAACAGTGGATTCAGTATAGAGCAGAGAAAGCAGCACAAAATATTACAGAGCATCGCATGTCCAAGGCTGTAGCTTCTGAAGACACTATAATGAAAAAGGAGCAGACAGCCAAACATGATATTAAGACAAAATATGGGTTTGATAGATTAGTGGAGGATTTAATCCAGGAGTCAATGTCCAAAGGGGAATTTGATAATCTAAAGGGTACAGGGAAACCATTAGAAAATCAGAATAAAAATCCCTACGTTGATTTTACTACACAAAAACTAAATGAGGTACAAACCCCATCTTAATTGGTGTAATAATGACCTGCACCATTAGGCAAATTAATGCTTTTGTTTTAACATAATTGTTCTACTTCATGTTTTTTATAAATGTGCTTTAAAGTTCCATAGTCAACAAAAAAACCTTTATAGTTTCGCTATGTCTGTGTGTCTACAGTTTGGCTTAGAAACTATTAATACTAAGAAGCTGTATAATGGTGTGGGTATGCATATTAATTACACCTGCGTGGTAGAATAAAAATTTGAAACAAAAACTAAGAGTGTCTCCCATCTACATGTGAGGTGGGATGAATATTTTTTTCTCGCCTATCTCATGGTTTGTGGTATCATCGGATAGTTCATTCAAAAACATTGCAAGTTGGTAAAAATAGTTTTTTTGTTTTAGGGATCCTCTTGGGAAATAGTAGCTTTAAGTGCTAATTTTTATATTCATAGATATTTTCAAAAATCATGACAGTAGCATAAATAACAATTAAAAGGAAAACTCACAGTTAAGTTGGCTTTACGAGTTAAGGAATAGACAACCAACTAATAAAATGTACTCAGAGAAAAAAGTAAAAAGAAAACTTTCATATAAATTCTATTAAAAATTACTTAGATGATATTGGTTGTGTAAAATGGATAGTAAATATAAGTTTATGATCCATGTAAAATTATGGAAATATAAAATCATAACATCTTTAACACCCCTATTGGGTGGCTCCTTTTTAGACATTATTAGCTGTTAACCTGTAAACTCAGTTAATAGGTATATAGTATAATGCAGGGCCCCCTTGTAAGTCTGTAATACTGTGGTGAGCAACTTTGGAATTTTACAATGTGCATAGCCCCACACTCACTGGCCCTATTTTCAAATATTTGTGATGACCTTTATAATAGCAGCTGCACCAATCAGCTAGTCATTCGTAAGGTTATAAAAAAAGCCAGGCAGTCATAATGGGGGAGTATTGAGAAAATCAAAAGTAGTTCATTTGCTTAAAGCGTTTAATTACCTGGAATGTGGTAAATATTTATTTACTTTTTACACAATTCACCATAACAATGAAATTGAATTTTAATGAAATAGAAAATGTACCGAAAATTAAATAAATATTATTGTATAGAAAAACCAATAGTTTCATCGACCTACGCGATTGAAACTGCATCCACCTTCAAAATTCTTAGTAATTACCCCATTACATAACAGCCTATTTCATCTACTAGATACAATTTTTATGGCAATCTATAATTCAGAAATATCAAATTGCAAAAATAGTGGAATGATTCTGAAGTCTCAAGGATCCCAAAATTCTAACATTGTCTAGTATATGGTTTAAAAAAGTAGGATAATAAAAGAAAACCATATCTACTTTCTAAAACATTTTTTAAGGTTATTACAACCAAAAGGTTCTATTGTGGTTCCATTAATCCAGTGCGTGCAAATATTAACTTTCTTAAAGTGAATGTAAATCACGTTTAAATTAATAAATAAAGTTTAGAAAAGTAATAATATGAATCAGTTTTCATGGCTCCTAATGAATTTTAACTTATATAATAAATTCGATTTGTTGCAACTTTTCACAACAAAACAAATTTGATTTATGACAACTCAACTCCCTTATTTACCAGTTCACTCCCCCTTACCCTCCACTGTCATGTATATTCTTCAATAAGTAGAGAATGTCATAGTTAAGTGTAGGCATTTATTTTCTTTCATTTGAACACTAACAATTACTATTTGTCTTGTAACTTCTGAAGCTAGATCTTTAAAATGAGAAAACTTTTTTCCTGACATCTAATTTAAATAAAATAAAGCCTATATTCTCAATCTAGCCAATTTCTACATGTCCATGAAAATTGCATTATCTAGCCAGCTAGTCAATAAAAAAAATTGTCATTTATAAATAGATTATTTAGACAGATAATACTGTATAATTATAAAACAAAATATTAGACAATTATATATATATTACAGATCATTTAAACAAAGACAACCATATCTGCATAATAGGTATCAACCATTTTCTCTTTATCACAAATGTGCATGCACTATGACTGCTCTCGTTTGTATTTACTTGCAGTATTGTGTTTCTAGGCGGCTGCGTCTCTGCGCCACCTGCAGCACACTCGCACTCTATGATTGCACTATATAAGGTTGAGCAAAAGTTTTTTCATATTTTATATACAAATTTAAGAAAATTTTTATTATATATCATTTACATTTAATTTAATGTATAGGTCATTTTGTTCAACAACTTGTTGCCTTTTTGTAGGTAGTGACATAATGCCATTGCTGTAGAAATCTTTAAACTTCTGATCAAAAAACTATGACAAGTAGTTTTGATAGTCCTCTCTTGGTGTTAACCTAACACTACTTTGAAAATTGTAAAGAGATCAAAACAGGTGAAAATCTGAGGGTGCAAGGTCAAGGCTATTTGGTGGATGCATTAACACTTCCCAACCAAATCTATCAATATTTGCTGAGTGGCTATAGATGTATGTCATCTGGCATTATAATGGTGAAAGACTACACTCTTTCTATTGAAATTGGATTTCGACTGTTTTTCCTCCATTTCTTTCTTGAGTCTCACCAGCTGTTGGCAGTAGAGATCCCAATTGATGGTTTTTCCTGGCGGTAAAAGCTCATAATGAATAATTCCCTTCCAATCCCACCAAACACATAGCAACAACTTATTGCAAGTTGTTACATCTGTGGAGCTTGTTTGCTTTTGACCATGATCTTTTTCGCACATTTTTATAGGTAACCCATTTTGCATCACCAGTGATCAATCTTTAAATGGGTTGATTTCAATAGAGAATTGCAAATGAGTACATGATTCATTAGATTTCTTTCAGTGAGCTCGTGTGGAACCCAGGGATTGATCTTTGTTGTATATTCAGCTTTTTTCAAATGGGTAAAAACTATTTTGTGGTCAATCCCTAGCTCTTCAGCTATGTTGTAAGAACTGATATGCAGATTTTGCTGTACTTTTATTCAAAGTGACATTGAATTTATCTGTAACAGGTTAACCAGAGCAAGGTTCATTTTTGACATCAAAATTACCAGACTGAACATACTTAGTAGTTTTGTGGTTATTATGGTCCATAAACTTCACAATGTTTTTTCGCGGCTTTTATCGCATTTTTCTCTTTTTTGTAATAAAACTAAAATTCTCAAATTTCTACTTTAGATTCAATCGTATTGGTGGACAGAAAAACAACAAATGTTGGACACTATTTTTAATTTTTATTTTCCTTTTTTTAAAATATCTTCTATTTGATGGTATCAAAACTATCCAGATACAAACCGCACAACAAACATTTCATTGCAACTTTTACTTATAAAATATGAAAAACCTTTTTCCCTGATCTAATGCATTTGTGTACTATCTGTAGACTCCTTATACTGGGATTACACTATATAATTTTCCATATTATTTCTACTTTATAAAGTTTTAGCTTATATGTTTTATTTTTGTTTGTTTTTTATAATTGCTTTTTTTAATGTAACTAAATATGTAATATACATTTATTTAAAATAAAATTATAAGAGATTTCTCTCTTTGATTACTGGTATTATCAAAAAATGTTGTCTAGTTGTTTGCATTTAAATAAGAGAATAATTCTCTATTACTTGATTTAGTTCATTGGAACTTAATCTGTATACATATATTATGAAACAATAGAGAGAAAAAAATGGTACATTAAAGGTAATTGAATAAGGTACTCTGGGGGTATTAGAGACATTGACATAATACATTTCAATGGGTTTAACGTTTGTATTTTTGTCTATCTGTGCTAATGAATATTTGCGAAGTTTGCTAAAACTATTTTACAGAATTTGAATTAAGATTGATATGGTAATAGTTCAACCTTGGGATAACATATAGGATAGGTTTTATCCTTTTTGTTGCTATTTTTTTTACATTATGTGTGTTTTGAATAGAACGGGAATCTAGATTAAGACCAGAATTGGAATCAAAATAGGAAAAGATCGGCATTAATAGCTGGAACAAGATCGAGATTATGGCTTACAGCATGAGTCGTCAAAAAAAGATGAATTCATTTGAAGTCCATGAAAACAGACCTGTGGACGAAAGCTATTTTAAATGTATTTTAATGTTTCTTTTTTTTTGGACGAAGTAATGTTTAATAAAATCTGTAGTCTGTTTATGCAATTTTCTTATTTGTAATTTGAATTTCGAATTTGGTGCTAAACCAGAAGTATTCAAAAGATAAACTTAGAAAGAACTTCATTTATCATATAAAGTGATCTCTTTTAATCACAATCTGATTCTAATCTATATTATTAAAGTCTAGTATGATTGATAATTTTCACATTAGAATTAATATCTGTCCAACACTAGGTAAAAAAGTTTTACTTCAATTGCCCTTAAATGTTACATGCACTTGTAATTTTTTTCTACAGGACTTATCCACACATTTTTAAATTGTAATAATTTAAAATAATTTTTCAGGTGCTAATTAATAATGGTTTTACTCCGGAATGGATAACAATGAACAAGGAAATAGAACAAGATATTAGACAATTAAAAGAAAATCTTAAATCTGAAAGGATGAGTCTAGGACCATGCCCTTTAAATGCTGATGAAAGTTGGACGTGGAAAAAGATATGCTATGAATACAGAGATCTGGCTAAGTCGATTAATACTAAAATAGATACATATAATTTGATCGTTCCATTATTAAACAAGCAGAAACTTCATATTAAATTTGATGATATTTGTCAAGAGGTACTCCTAAATGGATCCACATCAGCAAACAGGAGCACACAAAATGCAGCAGTAAAACAAAGCAAGCCTGTTCATACTGAAGTATTTGATAGTTCAGGTGATTTATTGGGACTGTTTTTTAAAGCTTTGACTGATTTATTTACAGATGTGCTAAAAGCGTTTAGCAAAAATGTCAGAAATATCAAAGACCAAAGAGAATTATGAAGAAAAACATAATGATTACTTTGAAATATAATAATTTTATAATAGTCAAAATTTTCTGTGATGTTGTTGATTTATATTATAGTTATATGACTTCATATTGTATTTTAATTAAAATGTTTCATCATTAAATAATAAAATGCCGTAAATACTAGCGACCTGTCCTTATTTCGCACGAGTAACACTAATCATCTATAGCCAGGTGACTTCTGGTGGGTGGTGAGGTTATATGACGAAGTTTTAGCAGATCTAACTATCTATACAAATATTATAAAGAGGAAAGGTTTGATTTTTTGTTTGTTTGTTTGTTTGTATGAATTGAATAGGCTCCGAAACTACTTGGCAGATTTGAAAAATTCTTTCACTGTTGGAAAGCTACATCATTCCTGAGTGACATAGGCTATATTTCATTTTCAAAAAAAATAGGCATCCTTACTAAAATTACGATAACGTAATCCAATGTGTGAAAAAATATCAAAACTACCTTACATCGCGTGCGCTGCGAAAACTATTGATGATAGAACAAAATGATATACTACATTTTTAGAACACACCATTATCTACAAAAATCAGCGGCAGCATGTCTCTAACTATTACAGTCATGTCACAATAAGCGTTTTTATTGAAAAAGAAATTAAAATACCACCGCTACAAAAGCTCTTTATTTGTACCTTGGTATTAACCCTTATCAAAATAAATGATGTATTATTTAAGACTGCTTCAATATCTTTATATTACTTTTGAATTATTCGATTCTGACAATCCATTCAAAGATTAAAAAAATAAAAATAAACTGTATTCGGCTAGCTATGCGTTGTAGGCGTCACTCGGGCAGGGGTACGGGAGGGTTAAGATCACGAAATAAACTTGCCGCGCGGCTCACTCGCGCGGTCGGCTCCTACGTGATGGACGTGTGCGGAATTTAAAATTTACGCTTGATAATAATTCGTTTAGTAAGTAACTAAACCGATTTAAAAGTTCTTTTCAGAACTAAACCCATTTATATAAAATATTGTTCACTTAGTTAACCTAATAAATTACTTGAATATTTTTCATGATTTTCAATTTAATTTTAATAAATAGTAGGTAGTTGTTTACGTTGTAATATAGTAGCATATATAGCTTACAGTTATGCTAATTTAGTTCAAAGGCATTTTTCTTTTGTCATTTTGAAATGCCTAAAAGATCAAGATCTCAACTTTCTAGAAATAGTTCCCAGGCCAGGGCATCAAAATACGTCGAAATGAAGAATCTTCATCAGAAACTGAAAATCGTCTTTCAATTCATAGACAATATGTGGCACAATCGCGTGCTAGAGAGTCGAGTACCGAGCGTTCGCAACGGCTCGCTGAACAAAATATGAGAACTGCTCAAATACGCGCGCGAGAATCCAGTTTGCAGCGTTCTCAACGGCTCGCTGAACAAAATGTGAGGACTTCTCGAGTCCGTGCGCGAGTCCAGTCTTGAGCGTTCAGAGCGACTAGCTGATCAAAATTTGAGAACCTCTCAAGCACGCGCGCGAGAGTCGAGTCTTGAGCGTTCACAGCGTCTAGCTCAACAAAATTTGAGAACCTCTCAGGTACGCGCGCGAGAGTCGAGTCTTGAGCGTTCACAGCGTCTAGCTCAACAAAATTTGAGAACCTCTCAGGTACGCGCGCGAGAGTCCAGTCTTGAGCGTTCGCAGCGCCTTACTGAACAAAATCTAAGAACCTCTCATGTGCATGCGCGAGAGTCAAGTACTCAGCGTTTGCAGCGGCTTGAAGAGCAAAATATCAGAAATATTCAATCTCGCACTAGGGAATCAAGCTCTGAGCGTTTCCAACGCCTTCAAGATCAGAGAGAACGACAACAGACGTCAAGAGCGAGAAGTCGCAATCAAGTTTTAGCCCACAGTAACAGATCGGCTTTTAGATACGATCCACAGATTGATTATGCTCAACAGTCTTCCGTCCAAATCGGCGACATGAATAAGATCTGCCCTAAGTGTTCAGCCAAAAAATGGGTCGATGAAACTAATGGCATGTGCTGTGCTTCTGGAAAAGTTAGTCTCCCCAGTATTCAGGAACCACCACAGCCAATAAAAAATCTTTTGACAAATAATCATTCGCTATCTAGACATTTCATAACCAACATCCGTAAGTACAATAGCCTATTTCAAATGACTTCGTTTGGCGCCAAAGAAATAAGAGAGGGTAATTTTATGCCAACTTTTAAAATAGAGGGTCAGGTATATCATCTTATTGGTAGCCTTTTACCACCACCAGGCCAAAATCCACAATACTTGCAGGTATATTTCATTTCAGACGCAGATCAGCTATCATTGAGGTCAAACATAGCTCCAACGCTGAAAATAGATTTAATTAACGAACTACAGACCGCACTGAATAGCCACAATGTATATATACGAAGCTTTAAACAAAACATAGAACGCAATTCTTCGGATAATTTAAAATTAATTATTCATTCCGACCGCCCACCACAGACAGCACACCCGGGTAGATACAATGCTCCAGCTGTAAACGAGGTAGCCGTTCTCTTGGTTGACGAAGAAAAAGGCCCCAGAGATATAGTGCTCCACGGAAGAGACGGCCAACTTAAAAGGGTCTCTGAGTTACACCGATCGTATGATCCACTACAGTATCCCTTAATGTTCGTGAAAGGAGAAGACGGTTATTATTTAACCATTCCGCAGGAAGGTACAGCGCGTAACAAAACTGTGACGTGCATGCAATTTTATGCATTTAGGTTGATGGTTAGAGCTAACTGTTTTAATGCATTACATTATTACAGGGACTTATTTAGTCAATATATTGTCGATATGATGGCAAAATGATATCGGAACGATTGAATTACATATGTCGTAACCAACAGAGACTAAGGGCTGAAGAATACATTCATCTCAGAGATGCTTTAAATCAAGACGGAAATGTTGACCCATCAAATATCGGTCAACGCGTAATCTTGCCATCTTCATTTACAGGTTCTCCGCGTTACCTGCATGAAAACCCAAGACGCGATGACTTATGTCCGAAATTACGGGAGACCAGACTTATTTGTCACATTTACGTGCAACCCCGAATGGCCTGAAATTAAAGCGGAACTACTACCTGATCAGCGATCTTTCGATCGTCATGACATCATTTCAAGGGTGTTTCATTTGAAAATGAAGAAATTCTTAAATTTATTCGTTAAAGATGAAATATTCGGCAAAGTGAAATGTTACATGGCAAGTGTAGAATGGCAGAAGCGAGGTTTACCACACTGTCATTTGCTGTTTTGGCTAGAAACAAAAATCCAACCAGACGAAATTGATAGCGTCATAGTTGCGGAACTGCCCAACCAACAAAACGATCCGATATTGTACGATATCGTAACAAAAAATATGGTGCACGGACCATGCGGAGAACATAACTTAACAGCACCATGTATGAAAAACGGTATTTGCAAAAAATACCCACGACGTTTAGTCAACGAAACTCAGACTGGAGAGGACGGATATCCAGTTTATCGTCGTCGTGATGCCGCAAATGGAGGACTGAGCGCTTCGCTAAATATCAGAGGCAGAAATTTCACTATAGATAATAGTTGGATTGTCCCATATTCTCCACTTTTGTGCAGGACGTTTAATGCTCACATAAATGTAGAGTACTGCCACTCAGTTCAAGCCATCAAATACATTTGTAAATACATAAATAAAGGATCGGACCAAGCTACATTTGGCGTCAGAAACCCAAATGATGAAGTGGAAAACTACGTAAATGGCCGTTACATAAGTACTTCCGAAGCTGCTTGGCGAATATTCGAATTCCCGATCCATGAGCGGCATCCTACAGTTTTGCAGTTAGCTGTCCACTTAGAAAATGGCCAAAGGGTGTATTTTACCACAGAAACGGCTGTACAAGTGGCCCAAAATCCACGTAAAACAACATTGCTGGCTTTTTGAGCTCTGTAATGAAGATGAATTCGCAAAACACTTCTTTACCACGAAGTCCCGCAATACTACACATGGGCCAATAATAAGTTCACCAGAAGGAAGCGTGGTGAGAATGTAGTTGGCTATCCAGGCATAAAAAGATTCCGCTTTAGGTAGAGTCTACGGTGTCCATCCTTCTCAATCCGAGTGTTTCTATCTTAGGATGTTGCTGCACCACGTACGCGGTCCAACTTCATTCCAGTACTTGAAAACCGTTGACGGAGTTCTGAAAGAAACGTATCAAGCTGCTTGCCGTGCTAGAGGTTTGCTAGAAAACGATGACCATTGGGAAAATACTCTCAGAGAAGCTTCGCTTTCTCAATGTCCATTACAATTGAGAGAATTGTTTGTGGTCATACTTTTATTTTGTCAGCCATCGGAACCATTAAAATTATGGAACATTTTCAAAGACGATTTATGTGAAGATATTAGACACAGAATCAGACAGCAAAATCAAGACATCACCTTACCATACAATGAGGACATTTATAACGAAGGTTTGATACAAATAGAAAATAAACTGTTGCAATTAAATGACAAAAGCCTAAGTGATTTCGGATTACCATCATCAGTTCGTACAGAAAGCAATGCAGCAGAGACTATGACTCATCGCTATGATACAAATAATTTGACCGCTTTTGTCAATGAAAACCTGCCAAAGTTAGTCCCAGATCAAAGACATGCTTTTGAAACTATAGTCGATAGCGTCATTCATGACAAAAGAAAAGTTTTCTTTTTGGATGCACCTGGTGGAACGGGAAAGACGTTTCTTACAAATTTGATACTTGCTAAGATAAGACAATCAGGGAAGATAGCAATAGCAGTTGCTTCCTCAGGAATTGCTGCAACTCTCTTGAAGGATGGCAAAACTGCTCATTCTACTTTTAAACTTCCACTATCCGTCAATCTTGAACAACAATCTACATGTTCCATCCGCAAAATGGACCTATTGGTAAATTACTACAAGACGCCTCATTGATTATGTGGGACGAATGCACGATGAGCCATAGAGCACATATAGAGGCCGTGAACAGAACCTTACAGGATCTAAGGAACTCCTCTGCAGTCATGGGCGGGATTACTTTTGTATTTGCTGGAGATTTTCGACAGACTCTCCCGTTATTAACAGAGGCACGCGAGCAGATATCATCAAGGCATGCTTGAAATCGTCTCCCTTATGGACTACGATTGAAACATTAAAATTAAGGACAAATATGAGAGCTCATCTTCATGGAATCACTGATAGCGATTTCCCACAGCAACTGCTAAAACTTGGGAAGGAATTTTTCCAACTCCAAATTTAAGCGGTCATTGTGACATTCTTCTGGATGAGTCTCTAGGCCAAATACTCCATAATTTGGAAAATTTAATAGATTCTGTATACCCTGATATCGAGAATTTGCACGAAAGAGACTTCCATTGGCTGTGTTCTCGGGCTATAGTATCACCTAAGAATGATACTGTCAATGAAATAAACAATCTGATTGTTCAAAAGTCCCCGGCCAAACAAAACATACAAATCGATCGACACTGTAACGAATATTGAAGATGCAGTCCATTATCCACAGGAACTTTTAAATTCGTTGAACCCTTCTGGACTGCCACCCCATGAATTGACGTTAAAAATCGGAATCCCAATCATGCTTTTAAGAAATTTAAACCCTCCGAGCATGTGTAATGGGAGGAGGCTGCTTATTAAGGAGTTAAAGGACAATTTAATAGTAGCAACTATTATCACTGGCCCAGCAAGTGGTCAACTAGCTCATATACCGAGGATACCGATGATCCCAACTGATCTGCCAATCCCATTTAAACGGCTTCAATTTCCGGTAAAACATCTTTCGCATTAACAATTAACAAGTCCCAAGGCCAAACCTTCGAATTAGTAGGGATCGATCTGCGAAAGAAATGTTTTACTCATGGTCAACTGTATGTTGGTCTATCGCGAGTCGGAGCCCTGAAAATCAATTTATTTTGCTGCCACAAAATAAAACAACATCAAATATTGTTTACAGAGAAGCTCTAACAAAATAAATGTATTTTCTTTTAGGGTTATGACCTCAATAATTGAAAAAAACAAAAATTAAAAAATATATCAAAAAAAAGAAAAAAAAACACAAAAATATACAAAAAAAAACACATAAATACAAAAAAATCATTAAATAATATCTGAATTTAATTATTCTTATTTTTTTTTTATTTACTCTTTTTTAGGAGCTCGACGCAAAAAGGGGTGAATATGTGTCATATTATTATTATTATTATGAATGTGTTAAAATTAACAAATCTAAATGTTATGTTTAATGCCCGTGCGAAGCCGGGACGGGCCACTAGTATCTGATAAAAGTTCATCACTATACCCACTGTATCTATCGTATACTGCCTTGCTATGCTCACGAAAAAAAATATAATGATTTGTTGGAAAAATAAGGCATAAATTGAGGAAAAAAGTTGGTCTAATTTTTTTTATTGTAAATATTCAGAAATCACAGAAAAATAGCAAAAAGTCTAACAATTTGTAGGGAAAATATGATCAAAATTACAAAAACAAGAATTTGTTGATCCGATCGCTACCCCACTTTACAAGACCTTCCGCTGGGTTAATCTGAACATGTCTTTGAAATGTTATTAAAATCTGTTCAGTCGTAGAATCCATTAAGCGCGAGCGTAATACTTCTAGTGTCGCCTGAAAATTCCGTCTACGCTGGGTGTGACCACGATAACTAAAAAACTGTTTAACTTTTAAACTTAATGTCTTTTTCCATCTCTTCACTTGGATTGGGAAGAACTGTATTGAAAATCACAGCTTGATATAGTATCGATTAGCTATAAATAAATTTTTAACTTGCAGTTATTCATATTTTGATGTCATTTCGCTTAAATGTCAGATTGAAATGAATGGTATTACCACCATCTGTTGGCAATTACAAAAATAAATTGAGCGTAATGTTGTTTTTACTTTTGTAATTGCCAGTAGATGGCGGTAGCAATATAAATGTATTCTTGTATAAAATGAAAAAAAATTATGCCTTTAACTACATATATAATTTTGCATTATGATTAATATTTTATTTGCATTATTATTAATTTTCATAAATATGAAAAAATTACCTATCCTTTTTTTTTGATTGAAGTTTGCTATAAAACTACTTGAAAATCAAAAATAAAAAAGAGGATTTTTGGTGAAAAGTTCATATGTTATCATAAACCTCTAATTTAAATAATAACATACATATGGCACGAGGGCTTAAGGCATGCACATTTGGTTTTACCAAATTATTTATGTATACTATATATAGATTTGACTATATAGCTCGCGAACTGGAACTGACTTGTATTTCAGAGTTAAGAAATATTCAAGCCATAAATCTAAAAATAAACATAAAAGCTCTATAATTAGCTAAAAAAAAGCCAAGTACGCACTAATCTCGCGTGTTGAAAGTTCCGCTCCACGAATTTCTTATTAATATAGTTTCTGTTATCTATTTTCTACTACATATTATTGTTAACAGTACCACAATTAATAATACTGCGAAATATCCATAGTATCCCTTAATTAGGCTTAATTTTACAAGTAGCTCCATCTGAGATAGTATATTTTATTAGGTTTTTAAAGGCAATTGTTTTAAATCTTGTTTTTTGTGTTAAATTTATAGATGACTCATAATAATTACAACCATTAAGTTTCTATATTTTTCCCCTATTCACCCATATTATAAGTTATTTCACTATGTAACTTAGAGGTATTGAACCAAATCCTATATAACGCTGGAGTCTTGAGTAGTACTGGTATTTCGCCATCAGTTCCACTTCAGTACATATATTTGGATGAGCATAAGTTAAAATGAAATTCAAAAATATCTTTATTTCATAGGTAATAACACTTAAAATACCTCGGAATATTTTTTCATTCATGAGTAAATCCAAGGCCGAGTAAGCCCAAATAATGAACATGAATCTTGTAATTAACTACTCAATCAAATTCTCTGAACATAGTTTAATTTTTAAGTTTGTGAAAGATATCATAAATATATTGTATTCCAAGCACTTTCTTTTTGGAGAATAGAATTGTGAAACCGGCGTGACATGTAGCAATAGATATTTTTTCTGATCTACTCAATTTATAATATAAATGCTTTTATTTAGAGCAACAAGCGCTCTGGATTCTAATGAATCTACAGGTCATTGATTTCGATAAATCGAGGACCAATATCTGTGGTACCCCCGTGTGGATCACAGATATGCTTTATGGGTTTTCAGCTAACTCCCTACTAAAGTTTATGTAAATCGGTTTAAGAGTTCGTATTGATTTTCACGGAGCCCTCAAAACATATTGTATGTACTTTCACATGTTTATAACTACCTCCCTACTAAATTTTAATGACAGCGGTAAAACCATAAGAATACTCAGTAATTCTCAAGTAACTCTAAAAAATTTGAAAAAATTCAAAAATGCGCGACTCGCATGCGAATTATATTACAAGAGAATAAAAGGAATGACAATTAGAAAAATAATGGATTTAGATAAAAAAAAAATCGTGTTTTTGTTTTCTTTTTTAATTCTATATTTTTTTATTTTCTTTCTTATGAATTACAATTAAATGTTATTTTATTACCATTGAATTTCCATTAAAAAAAATGTATTAATAAAAAACTAATTATTCTGTATTTTTTATTTATTTTTAACTTCCCGCTAAGATAAATTATTTTTTTATATAATTTTTTTCTAATTTTTGTTTATTATTAATTAATGCTATTTACTGATTTACTTTATACAGTTTTTTTTAATATTACTCTTATAGTGGCGCCACCTAGAGGTGTAAAGAATTAATAAAAAAACAGTCATTGGGAAACGAGAAAGAAGTAAACGCATGTGCATGTAATAAGAAAAAGATGAAAATAGTGACAACAATTTTTACAAGAGAAAGACTAGAGAACTTATTCGACTTTCATTAATAACTATTAAACAGTTGTGAGTTCAGTAACGAAAATCAATAAGGATCCTTCTTAGAATATATGGAAATTTATTTAATATCATTTTTCTTAATCAATTGTTTATATTTCTCTAAATCGTGAAGATCCACCAACGGACGGCGGTATACATATTTTTCCATTATAATTTTAGTTATATAATCTAAAGTAAATCAATTAGAAAATAAAATATTCTTATAATTTAATGTCTCTAGTTACTTAAACATTAATAGTAAAGTGGATTTAACGTCTAGTTTAAAGTATAAGAACGATTTGATGTAGCGAAACTGAAGTATGCCCACATATTGAGAGTAGAGCACTTTTACACGCTGCGCGTTGTAAGTCGTGCAAATGTATCATATATGTTTGTATTGGTTTCCAGTTAACTCCCCACTGAAGTTTATCTAAATCGGCATACGAGTTCATATCGATTTTTACGAAGCTCTAAAAACGTATCATATATCTTTTCATTTGTGTATCAATACTAAATATTGAGATTGTAGGAGGCTTTAGTAATTCTGCCACGGAACGCTATAAAAGAATCAAAAACTTGATAATTTATATTGCAGACAACTTTCACCCGCAGTTTCATTTGTGTCGACATAATAAATTCCTACAAATTTTCTATCGACTGATAACACGTTTCCATCATGATCCTGATCTCGCTCCTCGTCCTCGATTCTGTCTCGAATTAGGTACCGAAACCGGTACTTGGTAGTAAAACTGGAATTTGTTTAAACTCATTTGTTTTGTTTTGATGTGTTTTAAATATTGCGTTTTGTAACGAAGGTTTGATGATGAAGCCTGGAGGTGGTTAGTGGAAATCTATAGGAGCTAATAGTATACACCTCACGAGTTTGGGCTCATTTGTTTTGTTTTAATAAGTTTTATATACTACGTTTTGTAACGAAGGTTTGATGATGAAGCCTGGAGGTGGACAGTGGAAATCTATAGAAACTAATAGTATACCTCGAGTTTGGGCTTTTTTGTTTAGTTTTGATGAGTTTTATATCCTACGTTTTGTAACGTAGGTTTGATGATGAAGCCTGGAAGAGGTTAGTTGAAATCTAATAGTATAACTCACGAGTTTGGGCTCATTTGTTTCGTTTTGATGAGTTTTATATATTAAGTTTTGTAACGAGAGTTTAATGATGAAGTCTGTAGTTGGATAGTGGAAGTCTTTAGGGGCTTTAACTTATTTGATTTGTTTCGACGAATCTTCTACATTACCTTTTGTAACGAGGGTCTGGTGATAAAGCCAGGTTCAGGAAAAGTCAAACTTCTTAGTCGTTACTAGTGAACCCCTCGAGTTCAGGCTCATTTGTTTGTTTTGATGAGTCTTATACCTTACCTTTTGTAATAAAGGTCCGATGATGAAACCTGCAGGTGGATAATGATACTGTTCAGGGATTACTCAGGGTAAACTCGTCAAGTTTGGGGCCTTTCATTTGGTTTGACATTTGGTAACGATGGTTTAAAAATGGTCCCAGGAAGTAGATAATTATTCAGAAAATAACACTTTCCATTAAAAATTAATAATAAAGATTTGTAAAGTCTAATACAAGTTCAAAGTGCTAAAGCAAGTTTAACACGACATATTTTTATATGCCAAACCTAATTCTACAATATATATTTAACTATTTAAATATCAAGCACAGCCCTTTGTACTCCAAAATCGACCAAAGATGACGGCGCGTAAAGCGGGAGGGTGCATAAGTAACTTTGCATTGGCTGACACCAACTTCATAAAACAAATAGATTAAGTAGGTAAGTGAATATTTAATTAAAAATGGTTTTACGCCCAAATCTCATTTGTAGGCATTAGAAATTATTATTCTTAACTTTTAAATTCAAAGGTTTTTTGAAGTTAGTTTTCATTAATTTTTTTTGTAAAAATCTATTCATGTACTAATACATATTTAATTAACTGCCATAATTTATTCAGTCCTAATTATTCATATCGCTGAATTTTACTGAAGTTTTCCTTCAATCATCCTGTACACTTATCTCTCACAGTAGCTTTTGAAGCTTAACGATTTCGACTCTTGCTCCGTAATGATAATATTATTATCACAACGTCACCAACGTTGGCTTAAAGCAATTAAAAAGATCATTTAAATAAAAGTTCATCATCCTCTTGTTTTCATTTCGTCGTTATGTGTAAACTGTCTGCGGTAATCCGTAAGATTTGACAGATAATGTATGGACGATCTGCCAAATTTTATGGATTACGTTTTTACTTTTGGTGCAACCCGCCGTGTATCTTTCTGTGACGTATTGTTAGTCATACAAGTTCAACCCTTGAAATGATAGTACAATAGGAAGCTTAGATTCATATTTTTAAATGTTTATATGTTCCAACATTATTTGCGATAGGATAAAATCACGTCCTTAATGGGTTTGATCAACAGCAGATCCTATACACATTGAAGAATTCCTGTCTGGCGGCAGCATCATTAGTTTCTATTAAATTTATTCATGCAGCGCTCAACTTGACAATCTTTCATCAATTTGCAATCACCACTCATTTTATCATTTATTCTTCGACATATGTTCCGAATATTAAGACCTGGAAACTAGGCGTTATAGGTGACGCAGTCATCGCCAGCATCTAGTATATGACGCCTTATTCCCCAGCGCAAGAGCTTGCAGCAAATATACAGCGAGGCTAATTGGAGCAAGTCCAATGAAAAATATTTATTGTAATTGTTAATTAAGTCTTGTAGATCTTGGAATGCAGATTCTTGGAATTTAGCTTACATAAGCTTTCATAATATTTTATGCAAATGAAAAAACTTATTAAAAAAATAATGTCGAATTTATTGAAAAATACAACTAATATAATTTTTGTAAACTTAATATCCCAAAACATTGCACAAAATTTCATTGATTCTGTTAGTACTATCTACGTAGATAAAAAGTTCTATAAAATTATGTATTGTGTAGTTACCAATTACTTTTATACAATTTTCATTTATGCATACAAATGAATTAGTGTATGTTATTTGAGAAATGCACATAAATGTATAAGTAACACTTCATATTGTTGTTTACTTGTATTTCATTTTTGACTATATTTCATAATAAACTGCATTATAGAGTTATCTATTAAAAACTATAAACAATAAATAGCCAACAATATTACATAATTCACCTCGATTTTCAACAACCTATAATTACTACATAAAAGGTCAAAAAAACAACCACATATGATTCGAGAAAAGTTTCAACTTGAGATTGTTGAACTCATTATTATGGAAAATATCCAGTAACATTTTCGGCATAAATTCAGCTTGAGCACTTAATAAGTCAAAGTCAGTCATAAGAATTTATGTTACAATTTAACCATTTTCATATCTTCCATTATGAATTCAATAGATAATTGTAAACAATATCATGTTAAACCTAGTAACTGCAATAAAAGCGCTCCAGGTATAACGTACTAAATTTGAAACAGAAGTCTTTATAATCTTTTTATTAAATTATGCTTTCATGTTCAACTATTTCTATAATATACTGAATAAAAAAGAAAATAAGTAATTAGTTCATTACACAAAGGATGAATTGTAAACCAATCACTTTTATATTTGGGCCAAGGTTTATTTTCACTTTCCTAAAAAAATATTATTTCTCTTTATATTATATATATGTAAGTCTCCTATTTATATTGTCATTTTTATCAAACTTTCAGTCGTAACAGATACAGACACTACGAAATATTGAAATATATACAAGTGGAATGTAATATAATACAATATGGAATAAAATTCATAAAAATGATAAACACTTAATCGAGACTGATCAGCGTGCTGTAATAGATTCGTAGGTCGCAGGTCAGTGGTAGCTGACGACGGTGCCGTTGTTGGCGAGGCGCACGCGGCCGCTGGCCAGCAGGCGCAGAGCGCGGGGGAAGGCGCGGTGCTCGGCCTGGTGGATGCGCGCCGTCAAACTGTCCACGGTGTCGTCGCGGAGCACGGGGACGCGCTCTTGCAACACTATCGCTCCGGTGTCCATGCCCTCCTGATACGAAACGTTTAATTATTATTTGTCGTCAATTTCGTGAAAGAAACTATGTAAATTCCATTTATTATTAAAAATAGTGCTAAACCGATCTGATGTGTTGTTTTAATTGAGTGATTATATAATAAAATAATATAACAGAGTATTGCGATAAAATTTTATTAACCCATCTTTTCAAATTTGATAATTGTAGGTCACATGAACATTTCTGAACACTTCTAAGATATTGTACCTTTTCATATAATGTTACCACTGTTTTTAAGTTTATGACAGTGATAATTGAAAATAAATGAAATAAATGAAAATAAAAAGTAAAGTGTAAATTCGCAAAAAATTATGACGTATTTCAAGTGTTATTTTGTAACCTATGAAATAAAGATATTTTGAATTGAATTGAATTGATGAAAAGTAGTATATAAAAATAATAAATAACAATGGTTAATGATTATTATTCAGATAAATTGTTATTGATTTAATATGTTTATATACTTATACTAATTTTCATTATCATAGTCATTAACTTCACAAGCAGCGGTAAAGATGTATAAAACAATTATTCGTTTAGCGCATTTGGCTTTCACTTCTAAACCTAAGCTTCACTCACTAGATTTACGATTCTGGGCCACCTGTAACCAATAGGGACCTGCTAAATTCTATAGTTTATTTATTTCCGTATTTGAATTTACAAACAGTAATATATGAAAATTGCTAATGTAAAAAGAGGTACACATAGATATATATGTGCATATAACCAACATCGTAAACCACAGAGAATAATTATGTGTATTCAAGATTTTACGTGAAAAAAATATACATGCAGAAAAAGATGGAACACAAAGAAGTTCAAACATTAAATACGGGGTTTAAGGTTTTAAAAATATTTTATCTGAGTGATCCAACAGTCGACACGATGATGTCGATGACGTTAAAATCTGTGTTGTAAGCGGGCAATGCATGGGTGGGTGTTGTGAGTAAGCTACGAGGCGGCGCATCGGGGACCGTGTGCCAGCTACAGTACGACAGCGGTTAATAGCAAACACCTGGTGCGGCCGATATTCTCTTAATTGAGTTCGGTAAGGAAGACGATAGCATGCCAATTAAAACCGCGCAGTCATATTTATTGTGACATAAATCGTACAATATAGCGTCGAGCTGGAGACGTAAGGAACTTAAGTTCTTCAGTAGAGACCTGTTTGAAAGTCTAACTGAGCCACACTTGAAGTGCATTGTTCTTAAGAATCTTTTTTGTACCATTTCTATGACATCTATAAAGATGTCATAGAAACATACTATGCCAAATATAAATTTATCATAGTATGGGTATATTGGAGCACCATACTCTAGTTGATATCTAATGAGAGTTTTGTACAATTGCAAATATGTTGATGTTCTAGTGAAATTAATGCAAGATCTCATAACAAAATCATACTAAATGTCCTACTTGTAATATGTTAAGTTGAAATACAAAGATAAAAATATTACACAATTGTCCAGAAATGTCAGATGTTTACGCACTGGTTGCAAACATTTTTAAATGTTTAAATACACAAAAGCATTTCTTATCTACATTTATTTATTTAGATTTTATAAAGGTCATAAATTCCTGTATTTTTCCTCTGATGTACTTGGTAGTGGTTTTATCATGTATGTACCAATTCGAAATAACCTCAAATTTATTTTGAAACTTTGTAAATAAACAATATTAACAAAAACGATTACAAATAAATATTTTACAACATACAAACAAAACTACTAAAAGCAAATCGTATTTGTTATTATTGTCAATCAGTATTGTCAATAGAACACATTTTTGGATTACATTTTCGATTTTGTTTGGAATGTCTTCTAATATTTAAAAGTGGTGTATCGAAGAATCCTTGCAGAGATGATGAGTTCCGTGACCATTTTCACTAATCATAAATTAGCAACCCATTCATAATATATCAGGACCATTTTATGGATTATATTGTTTGGATCAAAGTTTGAAAACCATTTTCTTATATATATCTGTTGTAATACTTGAGTGAGCAATTAATCCAAAAGTAAGTAAAATATGTTTGAATGAGAAAGTAACCATCCAATTTGCAAAAAAAATATACATTGAGATTTTCAATTTGAAATTTTATGTGTATTTTTATTTATACAATTCTTCGTAGCTGAGCTGAAAAAAGAAGAAAAGTAATGTGCAAGGTGATTTTAAAAACATACGTCAACAAAGTGCACGGTGCAGCCGCTCTCCTTGTCGCCGGCGTCCAAGCACTGCTGCTGGGCACGCAGCCCTGGGTGTCGCGGCAGCAGCGACGGGTGAATATTTAATAGGCGCCCGCGCCACCTGCCACGAACAATACACATTAACGCGCATATGTAAGAAAAACCTAAAACCCTAACTAGTGCAAGTCAGATTCGTGTATCTTGGGTTCTACATGCTACCTAACATATTTGTGTCATTGTTTATCACAGAAATTGCATTTATATGATCCAGTTTGCGATAGTAAATGCAAGCCCGACTCAAACTTAGACAACTTTTTTTTTTAATTCGCATTTAAACACTCCACATTTTATGCTTCTGTGCATTAAGATTTTATGGTTAAGTGCAATAAAAAAAAAAGATTTTAAAGTACGTTTTATGTATCGGGACCCTCTTAGCTTTTTACTTTTTTTTTTAACTTTCCTCTTTAAAAATCGAAAAATTTTCATACCATTAAAATGTTTCTGTTTCCAGTCTGATTTTCGAAAATCGAGTTTTCATCAGATGTTGACGTTTTAGGGCTCTAGTAATCTCTTTTAACTATTTTCTGAGTGATGCCTGTATGTTTCTCTGTGTGTGTGTTTGTGTGTGCGTGGGTTCGTGCTTGTAAGCCTCTCATAATTTTTGAACAGATTAACTGATTGAAACACAAACACTCAAAAAGAGGCTACTTAACTTAGACTTCCTGAAACGTTGAACTAATTCCGCTCGATAGATTTCGAGGAATGTCAAAAAAAAAGCTTCCAATAAAATACTTTTGTGAAATAACTCTTAGAGTACTCTACCGATAAATACCAAAATCTAATTAACTCTTTTTCTTAAACAATTGCATCGACTACCGCAAACTGCATAAAAATCGGTTGATTTCTTCAAGAGATATTCTTGGGGAAAAAATTTTCAAAAAGTGTTGTTTTATAATATTTTGTAAACTACTCTACCGATAATACTCTATTACTCTACCAATAAATTTCAAAACCGATCCAGCTATTTTCTTTAAAAAACAATGTCGACAATTTCAAAATACATTAAAATCAGTTGGTTCATTCGAGAAATATCGTTAACGAGAAATTTAAAAAAAAGGGATTTTTCAAAATACATGTGAAATTCTTGATAGCTTGATGTTTGTTACTGGTTCATCTTTTTTTGCTTAGAAAACTACGTCATGCCATAAAGCAGAGCAAAATCCAAGAACGCATTCAAAACAAAGTAGTTGAAAAATAAAAAAAAAGTTTTTGTATGTCTAGATTTTTGAACTCCAAAAAGTTTAGAATTTATTAGAACTATATATTTGAGTTTGGAGAACTTGAAAATCACTAAAATTGATCTTTTGAGCGAGATGGAGTCAATCATTGATTGCTACTTTATTTTTGAATACCTTGAGCTCGAAAGTTGTAAGAAGTTTCAGGGATGGCCTGCAGGGTCTACCGCTTTGTATATTTTGAAGATCAAAAATTCATAGACAATATTTATAACTCAAAGAGTTAGAAGACACATCGATAGATATCACAGCGGATTGTTTTAAGAATGGCGTGCTGAGTTTTAACCGTTATTCAGATTTTTTAAAATTATTAAAAGAACTCCCATAATAAGTATGTATATTGGTTAGATTATATTGAGAAATTTTTACTTAAGCTTACATTTAATTGAGTTACTTTTAAAGAAGCACCACTAAAGTCGATATACACACGGGAACTCTTCAGTATTTTTTCTATCTCTGTTACAGCCCTTTTTTTGACGAAGTTCTTTTAAAACAAATAGCTACAATTTCATAGCTTATATGATAGTGTGTAAAGTGTAGTCATAGAGAATGAAAGAACAAAATTTTAGATGGGCAACTCAATTTTTAAAATATCATGGATTACATTAAAAAAAAAAACAGAATCTTCATGTTAAAAATCAAGGGCTAATTTTAAGGTTCTGTACCCAGAGGGTACTAAACGAAACTACATATCTATGATAACAAATACCATCCTATATCTAAATTTACGTTATCTATTCGTCAGAATTTTCTACTATTTGAAAACATTAAGCTAGAGAAATTATATCTACCGTGCAGTAAGTTACGAAATGCCAACAACCTTTGAACAAACTCTGTGGAGAGCATCCTCATATACCCCGCGAGACACACGATGTCGATCTGATGGGCCTCCAGCGCCGACGTGATCGCGCGGTCGAACTCCTCGCGACTTTTGTATTCTTTATGACTCAAAACCTGAAAATTTCGGGCGTAATGAAATACATTACAAGACATATTTTACTTATGGCTTTCTTTCCCGATCATGTCGCGGATCGAAATGCTTTATCATCCTGAAGTCCGCTATCATAATTATGCGACAGTAGAGCAGTGTTTAAAACGGTGCCTTCGAATCGGAAAGATTCGAATCCTGACCACAGGTTACTTGACCGATGCTTTTTTAACTTAAGTCAAATTAAAGACACTCGCCGCGTGTCCTGAAAAACAAGATAAACTGTCAGTCCTGAATATTGTCATCGCATTAATGATTGTATTCCTTAAACCCCAACTTGCACAGGTTCAGCGAAGAGAATTAAGGTCCAACCTCCATAAACCGAAATCAGTTTGTGGGAGCGTATACCTCAGCGATGGGTTGACTAAAATCTGACACGACATTCACTTTTATTACAATTTTCTGCAAACACCTACGTCCAAAATACACGATCTTGAAAGATAACTCTCCTGTTATTAATACAAATTCATACTCTTTCAAATCAAACAAACTAATCACAAATAATTTGAACAACCATGGTGATTTACATCCTTGCCAAACTAATCAGTGTATATTTCATTCATCTGACACAATTACTATAGGCTCTATTTATAGGTCATAGTGCTCTTATAAGTCAGCTGCTCACATTTTATGTAGATACGATTTTCATAGATCGTACCTTTCTAGTCTATCATAAACCTTTTTTAGATATATGAAAGTACAGATAATCTTTTGATAGGACAATGTTTTCATCACAATGAAGTCCATGTTCCAATGTAACCATACACCTCATTAGTATATGAATATAAATTTTAATTTGTAATGAAATGTAGATCCAATTTTAGGATTACATATGAGAACGAGAAAAGAACTAATTTACGAGTAAACATGTTTATTTAAAAAAAGAATATATTTACAATTTATTTTTATTTGAGAAGTCATCTTCATCAGTTACTCAGTGACTTTACTTACAAGCACAGGTATATTGGCGTCTTTGGCGCGTTGGACCGCAAACGCATCCGCTTTGTTGCTGACGATGAGACTGATGTCGCAGCACATGCAGTGGGCGGGGTCGCGTGTCGTGTCAATTAACGTTTGTAAGTTGCTCCCGTTGCCCGATACCAGTACGGCCACCTATCCATATTGAAATATTATGTATGAATTAAATGCATATGCATTAATATATTATGTTAATATATATCTATACGCGTTTGATTTGATCGTAAAAGTGCATATTGTCATTTTTAATAAAAATGTAATATCTATTTGAAAATAATTGACATCAATATAACATCAGTAATCAAAACAACATTAATAGCACTGTCCCAGCCTAAAATCAGTTATTGGTCTTCTGAATTCTATTGTACCTAAGCTCAACAATTCTTGTTCGGCAAATTATTGTTTGGGTTTGTCCTTTCACACATATTCTCTTTTTAAATGGCATAAATAAGCGAGTGCGATCGGATCTCCATATAATTTGAGTATGTTCAACTCTTCACAAGATTTATTATTGAGAGATATATGGCTTTGTATATGAAAAAAATAAATAGCTTTTATGGAAACTTTCATCACAGAAGTAGATCTAATATATACACTTAAATATAAAATTTCAAACGGAAAATTTCAACCTATAAGGTGATATCTTACACTTCGAGATTCAATCTTTTATTATAACTGTAAAGTATACATTTGAATGGTATATAATGACACAGTTGCCGTTTATGCATTTAAATTACATACTACTGTATAAAATGCTGTTGTTTTGTTGTCACGAGGTCAAGCTGTCAAGACAAATCGGGAACAATAAAATAAATATAACCAATTCATTTTATATTGATATATTTTCTGTATATGTGAATGTATGTTTGTCCTTCAATCAGACAGAAACTAAATGGATTGTAATGAAATTTGGCATAGAGGTAGATTATGCCCTGATATATACACAGAATATTTTTTATTCAAAAATAAAATACTATTTTAAGAACACTTCTTTCACACATATAAAACTAAACAAAAACATATTATTTGTGAGTAATATAGCCCTTGTTTTTTAAGTAGGGATACTAATGTTTGCTATTGGCTTAGGCCAAATTAAAAATGAGATCGGAAGTGGCATGGGGAGTAAAATCGGAAGACAAATTAGGATAAATATCGAGAATGAGGCCGAAATCGAAAACGGGACCAGTAACAATTGAATGTAGACCGAGCTTAAAATGAAGAGTGCGACTGGAATGGGGTGTAGAATCGAGGACCGGGCTAGATTCAGAATCGAGAGAAGGATCGGGACTTAAATTAAAAACGGAACTAGATTCGTGATGTGTGGGACCGGGATGTGAACTAAGAGCATAACTAGGATTGAGGGCAAATTTGATCGATTTAAAAGATGAAGGAATTCATTATATGTACGCGGAGATGAAGCCACAGGCAGAAGGAAGCTAGTCAAAATGAAATCTATTGTTAACAAAACATTTGTTATTATCCAACTGCGGCGAAGCATAAAAGGAGGATTATGTGTTTTACCTCAATGTATGTATATTCATTCTTATGTTCCCTCGTAGCTACTAAATTTACAAACTAAGCTTTGTCTCGGCGGCGCGACTGTCACTGGGTATTTTAAAATTCATATTTACTGATAATAAAATCATGAATGTAAATAGATAATTATAAAAGAATGGTTTAATATTATTATGATAAACCATTTCCTCATAGTTATCTTATATCACTTTTAATTTGAAAAATCAAGATTATAAATAATGTATTTGATTTGTCGAGATGACTGTACATACCTATGTTAGGATCATACAGGTGGTGCTGTACTCAAGTTATCAGCAAATACAAAAACCAAAATTACTTATAGACACAACATAATATGTTAGTTCAAAACAAAAATTAAAAGTGAAAAAAACTTTTCAAAGACAAGCTTTTATTTGAATACGCTACAAAGAATAAAATAAACTTTTTATTTAAAACTTTTACTATCAACTTATAACGTCATTACAGAATTTATATAATATAAAAGCTTGTTGCGAGACTTGTATTTACTTAGTTCGAAAATTTTAAAAATTTAAATCAATCAGATCAAGTTATTTAATTTACTTGTTTATATAATTTACAGATAAATCTCGCGACAAGCTTTTATACCATATAATTTGTATAAAGACGTTATAAGTTGCTAGTAAAAGTTTATTTTATTCTTTTTAGTGCATTTAAATACAAGTTTGTTATCAAAGAAGTTTTTTTAATTTTAATTTCTTTTTTACTTTTTTGTTATTGCTGGACAGGTTTCTCAGAATGTTCATGCAATGTTCATTTTCGGGTTCATTCATTTCATTGTTGTTTCTGGTGTTTGGAGGAATGCACCACTCATTTCAGCTTGAAGTTTGCTTCTGCCTTACGAAACACAGTTCCGAGTTTGATTTTGGAGCTATCTTTCTCCTGGACAGGTCGCAAACCAACACTGTTGACACCTATCTCACCAAATTACACAAGTCTAAGTTAACCAACCGATGCTACAGACTCGAATAATTTGATCTCAATATCATAATTAAGGATTACAAAAACCCTAGTACACCAAAATTTCAGACAGATTGGAGCAAGGAAGTTTAACCCGCATATTCTCAGCAAGTCCTTTCATTTGATACCCATATTGTAGGAAAGCATAAACTTAGTACATCATTTTTAGAAGTCTGCCAAATCGGATTTAGAGTGACGTCACGCAGCTAATCATGCATTGTCATCTAAGCTAAACGCGTATACAAAATTTCAACTAATTCGGTTGAAGATATATACTTCAGAATTGAGTTGAAAGATTCCATCTTAACAAACATAGTTACATATATTGCAAGTTAAATAAAAGCTTGTAAAAAAGAGAATGATGAAGTTTGGACCTGATGAGCCCAAACTCCATAATTAGCACTGCGGTCGAACTATTAACTAATCATATATTTATGATACAACACAACTCATATGCGCAATACAAAGTAGTTTAGTCAAAAAAAGGAAAATACAAAATCTAGTTCAATGGCCCCTAGCATTGTGATTAAGTTATCATTATGTTAATGAACCAGTTATTAGCTTTTTATCTTGTATAAACCAGAATGATTTATATTTACACAATATGTTCACATTTACATAAAAAATTTAAATCTTTTGCAAAATTTGTAACCATAGAAAAAAAAACAAAATTTACATATTTAATTAATCTTCACTGGTAAAAAAAAACTATACTCTAGTAAATTGTTTAAGCCCATTTCAATCTATGAACTCAGAAGTTTGGTAAATATAATATATATTTTACTGATTCTGCTGCTTGTATTTTTTGAAATTTATAAGGCTCTGGCGACAATAAGTAATTTGTACAGTATAACATGCATACCTAACCCTAATTCTGTTTCAGTACAATTAAAAAATATATACAATTACTGTGAAAAATAGCAATATTTTATGACCACAATAGTACCTTCTTCTTGGGTAGCAAAGGCATCCGACGGGTGAAATCGAGCGCGGACGAGAAGTTGTCGACGACGACCTGCACGCCGCCCGACGGTCGCGCCTGGATCGTGCCTATCACCATGGCGCCGAACGAGCGAGTTGTATTCATTACCTGATATCGTCACAAAATGTTTTTGCACTACTTTGTGGTATCATTAAAACTGCATTTAATTATTTCTATAGTTCAAATCTATTGTACACAAAAAGAAATAGGCCAATGAATCAAAATTAGAATACTTAAGTGGAATTGAAATTAATACGATCTGAATGAGACCTATCGGATCAAGAATAACAAAATTGTACACAAGACTTTAACTAATGTTAATATTATTACGACTTAATGTTATTACTTGAGTTTATTTACCAATTAAAATACAAACAAACCTCAGCTTGATCTTCCGGTGAAATTATCATGACCATGCCGATGCCGCAGTTGAATGTCCGGAGCATTTCATCGTCTTGGACTGATCCCGCATCCGCTATCCATGCAAACACCTGAATCGTTAAACAATATGAAGTGCATTTAAGACTTTGTTTAGATCAGTGAACAGGGAACATAGTCTGTACTTGTAATTGAAATACATTTATAAATATGATTTTAATGTGCAACTAACACCGTTAATTATAAATTGAAAAATCTTGATAAGTGGTGGTGCACAGATATAATAAAGAAAATTATAAATAAGTGATATACAAAATAGAAAAATAATGGAACGAATGATATTAAATACACACAATTACATCCTTAAAGGTTCTTTAAAGTTTCTAAAACATTTTTTTTAAACCTGCTAAAGCACATAGCTACTACATAGACAGAGGCAAAATTAGTATGAATCAAACAATTGATAGACTATTTTTCAGCATTTGTAACTGATAACTACAAATTACAACATCAGTACAACATGGAGCAGTTGCAAATATCACGTATACTCTATGACATTGTGTTTTACTATGAACTAAGCCCTCTGAATTTATAATTATTAATATAGAAATTTTTAGTCAAGAACTAAGGTTTTCTGTACTATTGTGGATCTGGAAAAAGTTTGTAATAAAGTAGAAAGTTATGATCTATGAAAAGTCCTAACCATGTATGGTGTAACTAGTAGATTGATAAGGGCATTGTAATTTCTATTTGGAGGGTCCAGTATCTTTGTTTGTGGTAGAAAAGTTGGTAAGAGGCTTCCTAGGAATTTTATATAAATAAAGTCGTAGCATATTGTTCCTATCAAGGGTTTGAAGATTGAGATTAGAGGAAAGAAATCACATAGAACAGCAGAAACGTGTATTCAAAAACACAGTCATAGTAAATCGCTACGGAATCAGTTGATCGCTTGTCATTGATAACACTTGATTTGAGAACGCACTAATCGCAGAAATAAAATTATTCTCCTGCCCGCTGCTCTTCACTATTCAGACTCACCGACTGACCTTCCAGAAACAAATCGTAAACATGTCACGTCCGGCACAAACAAACAAAATTTATTACCTGTGTCAAGTTCTACCTCAGAAGTAAATCCATTTAAAAAAATAAATTGTATATACTTGCAAAAGTTGCAAAAGCGCCAACGGAGGCAAAGACCGGTATGCGGAGTGCGCGTGCTGCTTGTTTGTTTAAGGAATTATATTTTCGGGTATTTTTAAGGGGAATTATTTTGCCGTTTATTTTTAACTTAGTAGCACAGTTCCTAATAACATTAACGAAAGTTCAAATTTTAAGTACCTAAAGCCGATAAGCTTGCATAAAACAATTGACGGTGATCAGTGAAGCAAAAGAGGTATGCAATAATCACACCACGTGGAGGTCTATAATCTTTATCACTCTTCTTCTAGAAAATATGAGTGAGTTTAAATATTTATTTATATTGTCTTATGACTTTAATTTGTGTGCAGTTTTCAATTACCTACCATTTTCCTAATATCTATGCAGAAATATATGAAATCGTTTTAGTCCGCAGTTTCACCAGTCTAGACATAGAATGAATTTGTTCACCTTTTATATTAACCTATCGAGCTGCCAAACACGATCCCTATCTCGGTGCTGCTCAGGTTTTCGATTCCACTCCCATCTGAAAAGGTATAAATAAGGCACCTATCGCCGTAAGCAAATGAAATGCATATGTTAATTTTGATTAATAAAAAAAAAAGAAAATATTTTTTATATTTAATGTTACAAATTCAACATTTTTTATCTGTTTTACAA
Source organism: Eumeta japonica (assembly GCA_005406025.1). Taxonomy (NCBI): domain Eukaryota; kingdom Metazoa; phylum Arthropoda; class Insecta; order Lepidoptera; family Psychidae; genus Eumeta; species Eumeta japonica. The sequence goes on along the minus strand of BGZK01001117.1, from coordinate 145,776 downwards.
ACACTCAAAGTTGTGTAATGGCCTACATACAATTTTACGGCCATCACTAAGTGACATCACTATCTCATTATATGGTAAATCATATCCATTAAGGTTTTCACTCGAAAATTAAAATTGTAAAATTTGAATGCCCTTTTAGGACACTTATGATTTTATAAAATATAAATAAAAATTCTAGTGGCATAGTATTACTGAAATATCTAACTGAATTATATTTCAAAAAATTGTGCAATATATATTTCGTTCTATGCTGAGTGAAGTCCCAAGTAAAAGCTAGTATATATTAGAACCTGGTCAGATAATGTACTTCCATACTAATAAAAAAAATCATATACATCAGAGCAGTGGTGTTACACTTATAAACACATAGACTGACAGACAAAAAGATATTATGTTTTACAATATATATATATATATGACTTTTTTGTATAAAAGGATTCTCTGTACTATTTCAGGATATAATTCACCTCTATGCAAAATTTCATTACAAACATTTAAACAATTATAGTTCACTTTTTTAACACGAAGATCATTTAATAAATTCTGGCTATAGATATGTCCCTACCTCTTTTTATACACTTTGAAATGCCCGTTATATAGATATAATATGACATATGGACGGACGAACAGACATGACAAAACAATAAGATTTACGTTTTTGTGGTTTTGGCTCGGTACCCTAAAAACAAGATTTTTTTATGGTCTTAACTATATATATTACACAGGCATTCTGTACCGGTGTCATTTATGGTACAGTAAACAGCATTATTCATGATCTATTTTCTATGTCAAAAGAACTGCGAGATGGGTGCCGCAATGTTGACGTCGCCCCAAAAATTATTTTTATAATTTTTGGCACTATGTGGAAAAAATCAGAAATAATCATCCAATTAGTTGTTAGTGGAGATGGAGATAAATACAAAGAGTGGGTTTACATTATGACCTTACACAAATTATGAAATTTTATTATAGGTAAATTTAGGAAAAATGGTGAACGTTAACACGAAACAGTTTGTGTCAATCTCGATGTGGAACTGTACATACTACATAAATTGATACACACGTACACAACATATTGTTTAAGTAAAATAATTATAAACTTGTCTTGATAAAGAAAAAGTAATTATTAAATACGAAAAACACAAAATCATAATTTGCGTAAACGTCGGTGTCATGACATTACTTTTCCGTCAAACTTTATTCTTCTTTGCAGCGTCGCGACACACGGAGTCCGGATACGCCACAGTAAAAAAAATGAAAATGTTTAAAAGAAATAGTAATCAACTTAAACTCAATACCAGAAATAAAAATAAACTTTGTTTACATGTTAGTCGACTATGTAAAGACAATTAATTCATTTGGAGGGCTTTGTGTGCGCATGTTCAATAGTGTTCCTGGGGATGGATAATCAAGATTTACCCTTATATAAATTTAAGAGCATTATTAAATAATCATTCAGTAAAAAAGGGTATAACACAATTTCAGAATATTTAGAACACAAATATCCATGGGCATAGGCGGCTCGACTTCTTACTGGGCTGTTTCGTTCATTAATGGTTTCATATTTGTTTTGTCTATGCATGATGAAATTAGGAAAGAGCCTTAAGTTTCTTACTCGTTCTTCTTGAGGGAAAACTGCCTTCCGATCGAGCGGTAAAGCGTAAATCCGCAAAATTATGGCGTATTTCAAGTGTTATTTTATAACCTATGAAATAAAGATATTTTGAATTTGAATTACATTATGCGAGAAAGCAAGAAAGGCCTTGAATTTCTTGGTATGAGCTGTCCATCTTCAACAAGAAACTCAATCTTTCTACCAGCAAAGAATGTCGTAGCCACCATCTTTTGAGATTATCAGGGGGAGATTGCTGACACACTGTAAAGTTTTCAATATAACGGGAATGTACTTTGTCAATATTCTATGACGTTAAAAAAAGGAGGGGGAAATTGACTAATTGTTAATTAGTTCCGCATGATATGCTCCAGTTCACACTGCTAGATTTACAAACACTGTCGCATGTGGGCTTTAAATCACAAATTACCATAAGAGTCAGACACCAGGTCTGGACTACTTCCTATTCTTGAACTTGACATGAGATCTGTGAGAGAATTCATATCCTGACAATAAAACACTGAAAGCCACTCTGACCAAACATTTCAACAAATAAAATGAAAACTACGTACATGCGGGTTTAAGACCACTCTAATAAATAAATTAGGGATAATTGGGGCCTATGTTAAAAAAACTACATCTGAATGTCTTTATTTTCATATCTATACATGGGATGTGTGACTTATTAACCATATAGCATGGTTAAAGCTGCAACAAAATTATTGCAATGAAGATTAATTGTAAAAATTAAAAAAAAAATAGGTTTATAAAAAATGCTCCATTGAAAGTATGAAATGTATGCAAGCAATCATTGACCACTAATGATAATTGAGCAGCCATATCAGTGTTTGATGTTGCATTTAGCAACTATTGGATTCAAATAATTTCTGAATCCAACAAAAAATAGCATTTGGAAACTAATAATTGTCTTATTCTGTCTAGGCGTTGTCAAATATATACAACATCATACATATACATATATCAAGTCCATATAATATAGTGATTTCCTTTTTAAGCACTAAACCAATATATATTGATAATATGAGTCATTTTGATTCATAAATATAGAACTTGTTTTAATTTGACTACAGCGCCACTTATTGCGTCTTGAAATAGCTATGAACCATCCTCTTGGCAATACAAATTTATTGAATGAAGTTCAACCTTAATCAGTCAAAAGTTCAACGATTATCATTAGATGGACACAATATTTTTATATATTTAAACAATATATCTACTTATATAAAAATAAATAACTTTGTCATCCGAGATTAGAATCGAGAACAAGGCAAGAATGCGAGTTTAGTGGAACCGATATTAGGAGTTGAGATTGAAACGGAATAGACATAAAGCATACAAGAATTCATTCTACATCTAAGAGGTGGAAGCTGTGGGCACAAACTAATGATTTGATAATTATATTGTGATTATGGTTCGACGAAGGATTTTTCATTGGCATATAGCCCCTTTATCGAGTTTCCTATGACACATTTTAATAAGTCTAAAGAGAAACTTTTTCTACTTTCTGAAAATATCATCCATTTTTACATTAATCAAATAATTATATTTCCAAGATTTCTAAATTGAACAAAGCTAAGAGTAAATTGAAATAAAACGTACGGGATGAACATTCCACCAGTGCGCGTTAAGGCGTGCGCGCACCGAGGCGGGGATGACGCGCGGGATGTTCTCGAGCAGCCCCCCGCCCGTCACGTGCGCCACCGCCTTCACCTTGCCGCGCTGCAGCGCCGGCAGCACGCACCGCACGTAGATGCGCGTCGGCTTTATAAGCTCTTCACCTGGTGCACGGTTTTAATGTAACTATAGACCATTGAAATTGAAAGTTTATGAACATATAGTTGGTTGATCCATATTCTAAGAGAATCAAACACTGTTTCTGAATACACTACAACTGCAGAATTTCTTTTATTTGTGAACCGAGCAGTGGACTGATAATAAGCAGTTATTTCATAATGACAAAAATAGACTTTATATTACAACAAAATGTGAAACCAAAAAAAAATAGTAAAGAACAAAGGAATTATAAGGTATTTACAATTATTTCTTATCACCATCCTTGTAAAAGAGGCACTACAGAATTTCATATATCGCTTATAAAAGTACTTTTAAATCATATGTTCTGTGCAATAGTGCTTGCTGCCTCTGTCTAATTTGCTATGTGACATATTTTTTGTCTATTTCAATAGTTGCTTAAAAATAATTGCGTTTTGTTGATTTTTCAGGTCTTTAATTAGTAGGATAAATATTTGTTTTTTTAATACCAAAAGATTGTAAAAGAAATTGTTTAATTATTTACTTAATTAGAAATATCCTTCAAAACACAATTACTTTTATGGTGCTCTATGAGAACCTAAAACATGACAAAAGAATTGTTTACATTTTTACTGTTTACCTAGAGTTAGTCCATCTACGCTGAAAGGCGCTTTATCGTCAAATGTGAGTCCTGTTTTATTCATTAGCTTGTGAATTAAGCTGAATCCATTACTATGTACTCCATTGGAAGGTAAACCAATTATTATATCACCCACCTGTAAAATAATAAAAGAAAAATAACCTGGAAATTTTTGATAGAAAACTTGACAGTTATTAAAATATTACTCATACCCGTTATTTTAGTATTTACTTTGAATAATAGAGTTGTAGCACAATAAAAAAAATCAATGGCCGGCCAATGTGGCCAAGTGGTGACATTGTCATGAAATCATGACTTTTATTCTAAAACTCATTCTTGATCATGAGCAGAGTTGAAGTGACATCATTTAACTTCACTAATTATAAAGAAATTTAAAAAAATTTACTAATTTCTCAAGAAGCAAAAATGTTCCCAAAACTTATCAAATTATCTCTAAACCATAGTTTAACCAGGACTGTAGAGGATTTATAAACGCTTCCAAGTCCAGAAAAAGGTCAAAAAATTTTGGAAAATCCAAAAGTGCACACCTCATCCTGGTTGTTCAATTTTTACAAATATATATATTAGTACGAATGTTTTTTCTTGTCATTCGTGCATTTATATAAGTCTATAAGTACATTATGAGTAATATGATATTTATAAGGCGAGGGTAGAGCACTACTTCAGCGCTCCACTTATGAGGCATGCAAAAATTGAACCGAAAGTAATATCAGCTTCATCAGAAACAAATAAAATAAACAAAACAAAATAATGAAAGATTGAGACATTTTTAGTTCTATTAATTAATTATTTTTTGAATAAAGAATGTTTCGCGTTATTTTCTTTAGTACAATACCACGCCAGCGTTGTGAACGAACCTAAGTTTACTGTAATACTAATTACAATTAAACTACGTTGAATTAGACCGTGATCTTCGAAAGGACTTAGTTTAGGATAATACTAAAGCGTTTGGAAAAAAAATGGACTAGATCAGTTGTTTTTCGGGAGTTATCGTGACCACGCGAGTATGGATACAGACACACGGACGTGCATGGAATAATTTTGTTAAACATCTTTTTCATTAATTTAAAAAGTAAAATGTCTTTTAAAAACGTCATAAGTGTCGAAACTAGTGTTTTTCCTTGATATTTATGTGTAAATATTATTATGTAAGTGCGATATAAAATAAATAGAGACACTTTTAGTTCAAAAAATCACTTGATTTTTGTAAGACGAGAGTAGAGCACTACCTCAACGGTCCGCTTACAAGGCGTGCAAAGTTCTAGCAATTACATTTTCGTAACTTAAAAAATGTTTTGGTATAGCAAATTTTGTTTTATTTTTTTGCCAATAGAACACACTATGACAAATAGTATGTTTTAAATATTGTAAAAGAATCTACATGCAAAAAAGTAATTCTACTACTTGTTTTTCAATAGACATGATAATAAAAACAGGATTTCTTCCTTTAAGAAAAATGCTCGGAGACGGTTAGATACAACTTTAGGGCCTGTAAAGAGTTATATATAATTATGATTAATGCACATTACTAAATATCAGGACAATTAAAATAGGCATTTTAATATATAGTTTTCTGTTATTTATTGTGTAAAGTAGTAAGAACTATGTCAGCAGAAAAGATAGTTGGTGTAGTACTTACGGTGATGTCATTGATCTTGGGCAGGATGTGCGAGCGTTCGACGACGCCGAGCGCAAAGCCCGCGATGTCGTACTGGCCCGCCCCATACATGCCCGGCATCTCCGCCGTTTCGCCGCCTGCACATGTCAAGCTAGTTTATAACAGCATGTGTGTAATGGAACATTCCTAAGGCTAAGATGAATTAAATAAAAAAAAATCCTCTATTATTATTATCATTCAAGTCATGAATCTCCTTTAAAAAATTCGAGACCTTATTCAATATTCCATGCAATTCATAACATATGAGCGCTGTCCACAGCCAAGCAAGGGCACGATACGCACGTGCGTGTATCTCTATTTTATATCGAAATGTAAATGGTATCTGTGACGGACCGGGCGCACGCGTATGGAACGCTTAACGGGCCGTTTTTGTTTTTGCTGATCGGCGGACTATTCGCAGGAGCGGCGTCTCGCCAACTTAGGTCGTCGAAATAATGCCTTTGAATACTAGATGTCTATAGAGGCGCAGAGTTTCACTTCCGTTATGCCAACACATATGCGATGTACTATAATAGACTGTAGACTAAATGCAGTACTGGAGTAGTACAGTGGAGTGCTGGTTTAATGCAGCATTCAGCCGCATCTTTATACTACTCTCTGTATTTTCCAAATTCGTCCTTCAAAGAGCGACCCATTAGACGGGTCGATTTTAGATCAATCGAATCGAAGCGGCCCGGGGGCCTTATTACGTAAAGTAGAAATCGATTGCGTTTCCAGAATCAATTTACGAGTCAAAATTGTTGGGTACAAAAAAATGTTATTTTGATACGCAATCTTGAGCGACTTTAGTTTAAAGCGTTAGATTAAATTAAAACTTTACACACTTATCGAGGACCGATGACTGTACAATAATATGGTATAATTGAACTGATCTGATGATGGAGCCAGAAGGTAGGCACAGGAACTCCATATCGGAATAACATATCCTAGTCGTGTTTGAGCTTGTTAGAGTTGTCTTGAGATGTACTCTCACCATGAGTGATTTTCAGGGTTTGCTGACGGAGCTTGAAGACAAGCACTAGCACTCCATAATAGAACAACGTAACGTAGTCGTATGTGTTCTTAATAGAATTTTTTAAGTGAACTTTGGCCATAATTGGCTTTCAGGGTCTGATGATGGAGCCCGACGGTTGGAACCGAAATTAACATATCATAACGGAACAATATATCCTAACCGCATTTGGATTTGTTAGAATTGCATTTTGACAAGATTGTATTTTGACCACGATTGACTTTCAGAGTCTGATGAGGGAGCTTCTAAACTTCCAGCTCCGTTATCAGACCCTGAAAGCCAATCATGGTTAAAGTGTATTCCACGACAATATCAATAAGTCCAAACACGGCTACGCTGCGTATTTTCATTACGGAGTACCAACGTCTACGTTCCGGCTCCATCATCAGACCTTAGAAACCAATCACGGTTAAAAGGCTTTCCAAGACAATTCCAACAACCGCGAACACCGCTCCGATACGTTGATCTATTATAGAGTACTAGTGCCTACCTTCCGGCTGTATCATCAGACCCTGAAAATCGTTCACGATCAAAGTACATCTCAAGACGATTTCTAAAAGACCAAACACGGCTAGGATACGTTATTTCATTATGGACTTCCTGTGTTTTAACTTCCGGCTCCATCATCAGACCCTGAAAATCATTCATGGTGAGTACATTCTCAAAACAACTCTGGCAAACTCAAACACAACTAGGATATGTTATTCCGGATATGGAATATGGATAGGATATGGAATTCCTGTGCCTACCTTCTGGCTTCATCATAAGATCAGTCCAATTATACCATATTATGGTAAATGACATTACCATAATATGGTATAATTGGTATGGTATAAGGTCCTTGATAAATATGCAAAGATTTTATTAAATCTAACGACTTACATGAAAAAAATAATTATTTACTTTATACGAAATACGAATGACGGAAAATCGATTGTAAATCGTTTGAGAATTGCTATAGACCAGTTTTCGGTTTGAGAGTGCAATTTTCGAATAATTGCGAAATTGCGATCCCTAACGGTTTTTGAATTCAAATATGCGATTAAATTCCACTTTGATAATTTAATGATTTCATTGTAAAGGCAACACTTAATAGAAAGACAATTAGCATTTCGAAATATCAACTTGGGAATTATTAAAATAATTTAAAAATCATGCGAAATCAGAAACCGATTTCTTTTAGATAATAAGGCCGCGGATCTCAAATTCTGTCCTCGATCGGAAGCCGCACCGTCGGAACGGCTATGCTATTTTTCGACATCGATTTCAGGCCATACCGTGACGGGCGCCGCTATCTGGCGGCTCTAAACGATTACCGTCAGCGGTCGGCGGCCCTATCGTCATGAAGGCCGTCGATTTCTATATCACGTGATCAGCTCTTTGAAGAATTACCAAGATTATACTGCATACGTGTTTAATGCATTTCGGAAGTAAAACTCATGCGAGCTCATATTTTCATTTACAAAAAACCTATATATATAAAAAAAACTATGCTATTATGCACATTTCACTATAAAATTGCACCGAAAAAGCGATATTTCCTATTTAAGAATTACGAGTTCGAAACTCGTCTATACAAACTATATGGACTGAAATGAGATAGTGAATTTGTTCACACCATGTGCACGTCGGGGTGCGTAGGAACGTTTCACTCATAGCGACATACGAATATGTGATGCACGGACGCATGGAACAGCGGCCGCTCCACTGCTATGCACCCTGTGCTCGGACATGCTGCGTAGTTTGACTGTCTCCTGCAGGTGTGTCCGCGATTCCACTGCAGTGCACGCGGTGCCTTCTTCCACCGTCCGGCATGTCAAAGTATAGCCACGCACTTTTCCGAATAAGCCATGCGTGTGTTCGTGACATCATATCATGTGCAGCGTGTTCGTGCGTCGTAATAAGCGACGATACGTATATGTACAAGCAAAGCTATACGTACGTGCGTAGGTCGTCCATGCGACTGTGGCGATTGGTAGTTAAGGTTACCAACGTGTCCTGAATGTGAGATACGTCGCCGTCAGTTGTGCTTCATTTTCTAAGATGTCGGAATTGACTCAGAAGTTTTTCATGACGAAATTTACATTGTATTATATCATAAGAATGCAGTGAAAACCAATACATATTTATACGCGACGAGAAAAAATTTAAAATATCATTCACGCTGAACTTATTTCAATTTTCTTTAAGTAGGTCAGTGTTTGTAAGTACTTATTTTCCTTTTTCTTCTTTCCTAGACAGAGCTTGTCATTCTCGCGGAAACAAAATCTATGCGAAGTCGCGGGCGTCTGCTAATTAAAAATAAACAAATTCAAAGATGTCGACTGTTTAGCCCACATCTTTTCCAAAAGATATCAGACAGATGCTTCGACTTCGCTACACTGCCGTCGCGGCCGCCATTCACCACGTCCTCTCAATCACACTCGTGTGAATTACGACGAGGCATCTCACCTCGTACTCGACCAGCAAGCAACTAAACAACCTTGAGATGATTGCGTTGCAATTGGATCGACATTTTAAGAGTAAGCAATATATCTTCCTTCATCTATATGTAATAGCATTGATATAAATACAAAACCTTTAGAAACATTACCTATGAGCGCACAAGTGGCTTGTCGGCATCCCTCAGCGATACCAGAGACGACGTTTCTGGCCACATTCACGTCCAAGGTTCCACATGCAAAATAATCGAGGAAAGTAAGAGGCTCGGCGCCATTGCACAGGATGTCATTCGCACACATGGCGACCAAGTCCACGCCGATAGTGCTGTGCTGGTTGATGGTTTGAGCGATTTTGAGTTTAGTGCCAACGCCGTCTGCGGCCAATACTAGAACGGGATTCTGAAGATGGAAGATCGAAAGTTAAATCATAAAGTTAAAACTGTTAAGGTTATATTTTAAACGCAAGTATAGGCCAACTCAGATAAAAACTTAGTTAACAAATTTAAAAACTTTTGTGAAATGTAAAGCTTTATAATAGTCTGTGAATTATTTTACAACTTTACGTATAGCTCAAAATTTAAGTTGAGAAACAAATATTCCAGAACATTCAAATTAAATTTAATATTGGGGAATAAAGGAACTAATCACAGTAAAAAGAGGTTTGTTTTTTTCATTGAATAGTATAACTATAATATAATACATGTTCTCCATTGAGGGTCAACAAAAAACTTTAATATTTTTTACTTCAAATAGAAACCCAATTTTCTCTTTTACAACTACCAATTTTTCGATTCAACCACACGACCGAGTACCTTATATTCTTGTTCTATTGCTTTCAGTTGGAATAAGCCTCCAAAGCCGCCGAGACCTCCGAGCACGCCCGACCGCGATGTTGATCTAAAACATACACCACCTATATTTAAAATACTGTATATCATTTTATAATCCGAATTTATATAAACTAAAAATGGCAATATGTTAATACAATTCTTTTTGTGAATATAATAATATTGGACCTGTAATAACGGGTCCAAATTCACAATACATTACATACACCGATTTATAGTACTTCAATTTTTATTCTGACTCGCTTTGTTATCTCCTAGAAATAGACTGATCTTCTTTACCATCGCGGTTGCTCTATGTACATGGAATCGGAGAACCTTTAAAAAAACCGTTCTTTCTTAGTGGCTTTAATCGATTCCTTGTATTTCGGCACTATACACTAGATGAGGCTATTATTGTCTGGTGTTACAATATTAGTATTGCGGCTATGATGTGGAAAAAACCAGGAATTTGCTCAGCTACTATTGGCGTTTTATTTGTGCAAGATATTGTGTTTTCATATATTAGTCCAAATACAAAAACATAGTTTTCTTGTCGTCACATGTGCGGGCAAGCGTTGAGTTCTGTCTGATACTCTAAAATCCCATTGCCAGATTACTACGTTCATCTTGCCCACCAAATTAAGGTCAAAAATATTTTTGTACAAAATTAAATAAATTAATTTTTTCAAAACAAATTCGTTCACTCCTTTTGAAAATGAATTTTTATTTATTTCACATAGAGATGTATAATGAACTTTTAAAAGTTTGGGTTGCCATTGCTCTCTTGACTGCAATCTTTTGGTAAATAAAAGTAAATAACTATTATTTGTAATAAGAACTCAGTTTTGTTGAAAGTTTATAAAGAAAGACATGAGCCATCAAAATATTTATTTGTTATTGTTATGTAACTTTGAATATTTACAAGCAAAAAAAAATCGTTCTTCTGGTTGGAATATTTTTAATCATTCTTAAACTAATTTTAATTTGATATAAGCACAAAAATGCAATTCACAGTTTAAAACTGCATTGTTGCAAATTCTAAAGTTTATGACCTTTACTTGAAGATAGTTGAGATAAAATGAAAAACTGAAAACAGTGATAAATAACCTGGCAAGTGGCTTTATGAGGGAAACAAGGCTATCTCCCGCCTCGATGTCCACACCGCTATCTTTGTATGAGAGGCACTGTTGTGGTGCGCTCGCTCCCTCGAGATACGGCGCCACTAGCGGCATCATCGCTTCTTTAAAATTCTCCACAGCCACTTGGTGGCCACCTGGAATTGTAAAATGTATAATTCCTATCTAAATAATAGAACCTTTAAAACGGTAACTCAATTTATGACCCATATTTTTCCAAATAATGTCTCTTTTTTTATAATCCATACTTTTAAAAAATAATTTGGAATATTTTTTCAGTACCTATTATGGTCGATATTTTAAAATTTTAAATAAGAGTAGAATCATAACACAAATTAACCATATAATACAATTTAAATAATAAAAAGTATTTAACTATTTATAGGATTTTTCTTTATTGAAATAAAGAAATAAAATATAAACAGACATACCGACAACATCGAGATGTTCGACTTTGCCCACCACGTCGACCGGCCCACTTATGGCTGCCAAAACTTCCTGCAGACACACCGGGTCCACTATTGCCACCATGCCAACGCCGCAGTTGAAAGTGCGTAACATTTCATAATCTGACACTCCACCTGCCATTGAGACAATTACGATTACCCATTGTCGTTTTGCTGCTTTTTAAACGCAATGTGCGTATGCTTTCATGTAACTAAATATTCTGTGATACATAGCATTCAATTATTAAGCCTCAAAATATTTGAAATAATAAAAATTGAAATAATTATTATTACTGACAGAGGAACATGATTTACATTAGATTGAATTAAGTTTAGATTCCTAATGGGAATTAATTAGGATGAATATTAAAAAGGCAAGGTATTTCTTTTACGAAAATTTACCTTTAGCCTGTAACCATCCAAAAAGAGGTTGAGTTTTAAATTTGTGGGCGTCCAATCGTACTTTGACTCCTGCAGGAAGTATTCTTGGAATGTTTTCTAATAATCCACCACCAGTAATGTGTGCTAAAGCTTTAATTAGGCCTTTTTTGATGGCGGGTAATAAAGCCTCGACATAGATGCCGGTCGGATTTAAGAATTCTTCGCCAAACGTTTTTCCGGAATTACTGAACGGCGCTTTTTCTTTGTAATCATGTCCGGATTGCAGCATTATTTTCTGGATCAAACTGTACCCGTTGCTGTGCGCACCAGTGGAGGGGAACGCGAGTACCACGTCACCGGAACGGATTCCCTTCGTGCGCGGCAGCTGTTTTAAATTGTCGACCACTCCCACTGCAAAACCGGCTAAGTCATATTTCCCGACATCGTACATTGTTGGCATTTCTGCTGTTTCGCCACCTGAAAATCCGACGAAATGTCATTAGTTGCACAGTAAAAGTCCAAGCCGAATCATTTATTATGTTAGCATTTTACAGCAATAATAGAAAAAAAATAAAAGCGTTTAATTCCATACCGAGTAGGGCACAGCCAGACATTTTGCAGGCTTCGGCGATCCCTTTAACTATAGTTATAGCCACATCTAGTTGAAGGCGACCGCATGCCATGTAATCCAAAAATGCAAATGGTTCTGCGCCCGCGCATAGAATATCATTGGCGCACATGGCCACTAGATCTTGACCTAGAGTTTCGTATTTTTGCATTATCTCTGCTATCTGCAATACAACGTTTTAATAATTTACTACTCTTGCAATTTCTACACAAATATTTTTAAATACTAAATCTGAGAACAAAAATATTATCTCCAATTAACAACATTCAGAAATATTGATATGTATTATGATTAACATTTAAAATATTACTAATATATGTATGCATATTTATGAACACATGTATGTATAAACATTTTGAAGAATTTTTATGAGAAAGCATTTGAAATTGTTAATGTTTTGTTTTGTTGTACATTCAAAAAAAAATGTACTAAGAATGAATGATATAGAAGGTATTATGATACATCAATTTTTGATATGTTCTTAAAATCACAATAATTCAAAGTCCACTATAAACTGTAAGTACATACTTTATGAGTGTAAGTTTATACTGGTTATTGGAACGAAATGAATGATAAAGTCCCCTATAAACTGTTATGCATTAGTATACACTCACATACTTAGTGAGTATCACTTTATACTGGGTATTGAAACAAATCAAAATAAAGAAAACTGTACACTTTTTATAGGTTTTCCTGAGATGTGTGAATAAAAACCATTTTTTGGATATTTTTTAAAATTTTAGGTGCAGTAGTTTCGGATATAAGGAAAATAGCAATTTTTATCAATTTTCTAAATCATATCTAAACAACTATAAAACTATTTACTTAAATTTGATTTCATATAGTACAGTTGGCAATTTTTTTTATTTTTATAATTAACCCCCCAAAAGTATCCCTCCATATTTAAATTCACTTATTTATATTACACGTCCATGTTTTAGTTACAAACATACATATATCTACTAAATATCAACTTAAATGGTCCAGTAGATTCAGAGCAAATAGGCTGTAACAGATGTATAGATGAACAAACACATAAGTGACCCTATAAACAATCCATTCTTTTTTTTATTTGAAGGTAAGAAATCCTAAAAAGGTGCATAATTCTATCTTAGTGATTCTATAGATGTTTTATTATAAAAGCCCAAATCTATATTATTCATATCCATATCAGATATTTTAGTTCTACATTATTATCCCTCTATATTTTTTCAATTAATGCTCTTGGTATTAACAGTCAAATTAAGTAGTATGTATAGCTACTAAGAATATAAAATATTATTTTATTAACAAACAGGAAAATAAGACTAAGAATATTTAATATAAGATAAATAAAGATGAAATAAACGATCCCCTATCATCTTAAGTATGTAAAAAGACGGATAAAAAGAGGAATGATTCTGATTCTTCGCTATGCGATGCTTGAACAAGGGCCGTGGACACCATGCCATGGGGTGTAATTTAAAAAAAAAAGTCAGATTTCAAAGTTTTCTATTCATAAACTACACTCACTTTCAACTTGGTACCGACTCCATCCGTACCCTGGACAAGTACAGGGTCTTTGAGACTGGGATCCATGGCTGAGAGCTGGAATAAGCCGCTATAACAACCCAGCCTGCCCAACACCCCTCGCCTGTGAGTGGCCGTCGCCACTGGCTCGATCTGACGGATCAAACTCGCAGCTGCATCGATATCCACGCCACTTTGTAGATATGACAGGCCATTTATCCTGTATATTTTGAAAATTGAAGAGAATATGAATATTTTGATATGATTTTCTAAACTGTTTACTGAACTAATCCCTATTAAACTGAACAGATATTATTAAGTTAGGATTTACAAAATATGTTAGAAATTTTTGAATAAGAATGCTGTATAACTATGAAATCATCATAATTCATATATAAATATAATTTGATAGTACAGAAAATTATAAAAGTAACACTGATAATTCTGCGAGCAATGAAATATAATGTAATAATATTTCTTAGTGGGCATAATAAAAAAATTACATGCTTGTGGATAAATAGGTGAAAATCATTTTCATAACTATTCGGGAGATAGAAAACTAAAATAGTTTTAAAATATAAGAAAATGAATATATTTAAATATAAGAAAATTTCTAACATACCTTTTTTTCAATTGCTGAACAAGAAAGTTGCTATTTTTCATGATAAATATATATAATACAGATAGATTTATTTTTGGGTTTAAGAAAATATTCATTACTCTTTTTTCTAATATATCGATATGTCTATACCTCAATGGAAATATGAAATGGATTAATAGAATAAAAATAATGAAAGGTTAAAACACGTTATAATCAATTTGTCAATACTTTTTCCACTAAAATAGTGATTTCATTTGTTTTAATCAAATTTTTATGATCATTTAAAGAATTATAAATTAAAAAAATTTTGTTATAGCACATTTTTTTTAATGATTAAAGTTACACAAAAGTTTTAAAGGTACATTTATACTTAAAATAAATTATAAATAGAGCTTTCATTTTAATTGCCATCTCCGCATTAAAATCCGTTTTGGCACTCACTAGCTACTGTAGATGCACATATATTTGTTTGCTCGGCTCACGAAATTTCTAAATTGCGAGCTGAGACAGTTACAGTAGAATAAACTATATTGTGGTTAACTAGAGTATATGTATGTATACCACACAAACAGAATTTAATAAAGAGTGATAATTGATTTAGAAAAAGGAGAGGCAAGAAATACAAACTTTTTTAAAAAAGTCAAACTTTTAAAAATTTTAATCTAAATATCATTGTTTCATCATAAATCCACTGCCAAAAATAACAATTTCGAAAAAACAAGGAATATTACTTTTTTGATGGTTATATTAAAAAAAATATGTAGAGATACATACACTTGTATCCCTGTCATTTAATGTGATAATATTCAGGAATTCTAGATGCTCTTGTTTAAAATTTCTGAATATTATGACACGCAAATTTATTAAAATTTTATAATTGTACATCATATACAAAAAATTTATATATTTCACTATTTAACAGAGTAGAAACTAAACTGGTACTAACTTTCTATCCTAGGAAGTTAAAAGTTTCCGTGGTAAAGAGTACCACCCTTTACTACAGGCAACTTTAGCACTAAGCTTCATTAAATGGAATTAAAAAAATGTGCACGAAATACTGTAAAAGCAGGCAACTTTATAAGAAAAAAGTCAATTGAATGGAACAAATAAAAAACAAAATTTATAGGGGAGATAAATTTATTGAAAAAAGGCACAAATTTTATAGATTAAAAAATGTAGTATTAGCAATTTAAACAACATACCCATGATAAGATCCCGAAGTCCAGACATGCTAACAAACAAAAATCTGATGTAGGATATGTGATATATGAGAGTGCAGAGGTACATACATTAATTGTTGTAGATCAACTATATAATACTGGACAAATCTTAGAGACTTGGGCTGTTAAACCCAATAATGCCATTAGTTCAGAACCATACTAAATGTCCAAAGTAAATTAATCTGTTTTATATATCTCATGGATGTAAATATACCCATGACAAAGTGTGGTGACCTTCGAAAATCAATTCAATAGTGAGATAAACTAAATATCATATTTATATTCATATTAACACAAAGAAAAAACAACTAATTAAATTTAATAACTATTTTCTTATCTTTGATTTCGAAAAAAATCAATTTGTATTTTGATCAATGTATAATTGATGGGTTGTGGGATATTGAAGTTTAAAGCTTCTAGTTTACAATAATTCCTGCCCTTTTTTTGAAAATTGATGCTCTTCCAAAATGGTAAAGATTTCCTCATTTTCTTACAAAAATAAATACTTAATGAACTTAAAATTTAAATATAATAATCAATTAATAAATATTATGTATGTACATAAACTTAAGAATCTTTACTACGCAAAAAATGTCTCAATTTTATTTATCCTTTAGAATCAGTTTTATGAAAACACTGAAATCGTATCTCAGAGCCTGAATATAACTTTCCATCATTTTAACTTTAAATATTTCAGGATGTACATATGCAGTTTCTTGCTTCACTTTAATGTCTTTAAGATTGTTAAAGGAAAAAGCCAGTAAACACCGTAATACGTTATTCTCGATGTCTAACCAGAAGACTAAATACCACAATATTAGTAGTTTTCATTTCAAATATAACAAGAATCTTAAACAAATATTTTATTTAAGCCCTATTTATTGCTATAGGCATAATTTCGAGTAGCGATCTATATATGCAACCTATAGGAACGACACTCAGAAAAAACATGCAATTTTTGTGTTACATTATTAAAAAGGTTTTATTAAGGAATATGATTGGACACAATACCAGACATCTATTATTTTTAACAGGATACCCAGCTGGCTTATGCAGTTTTAATCCCATCCCCAGAAATATGTTGCTATGTTCATGCCATTCTTAAAATAGAATTCTGCTCATATATAATTAGATCAAAAAAGTGATTGACAGTGATATTGGTGTACCACTATTGGTTGCGTTTAATAACTCTAATTCTGTGCATTTAAAATAAGGTCCCTATGTGTTCTCAAGCACACAGAATTTAGTAAATGACATTCTTTTCAATGAAATCAATAAAAACAACATCCTTAGTATTACTTAAAAAAATCAGCTAAATGTTTACTTTTAATTAGTAAACTATTGTGCAATCTTGTCTCAGCCTATAACAGACTTCAGAATATGAATGACCACAAAATATGTGGGGCGCACTATAAGATTCTGGAACTAGCCATTTACATAAACAATATTTAAAAAGTAAGTACTACATTTAAACATGGAACTCTGGTTGCAGAATACAGTTTGTTTCATGTAATAGTGAATTGCTTCAACATTGTGGCGTCATAATATGATTTTTTACGATTTAAAGTGTAATTACAGCTGTCAAATTTAACAGCTCAGCAGAACCTCGCTCGCCTTTAAACTGCTTTTGGGGATAAAGCACCATGCAAGACGACTATTTATAACTGGTTTGCATGATTTAAGCACGGTCGTGTTAATGTCGGTGACAAATTTCGTAATGGTTGTCTAGCCACCACTATAAGCAACAAAAACATCGATGCTGTGCATCATAAGGTCGAAACAGACAAGCATGTAATCAACCATGAGATTCGGACATCCTTAGGCATAGACATGAATCAAATACAATCAATCCTACACAAACACAATCATATGAAAAAGCTATGCTTGCGGTGGATCCCACACATATGGATTGACGCTCAAAAATGGGCCCCGTCACTTGGTACAACGCCATGCTTACCAGATTCAAGGAAGGGGCCTCAAATTTGATGTGGGCCAGTAACAGGTGACAAAACATGAACTTATTGCTACGACCTCAAAACGAGCAGCAATCGAACATATGGGTCTTTCGAAATGAGCCGAAACCAATCGAAGTAGCGCGCGAGTGAAGTGCCTCTAAGCGGATTATCGCTTCTTTTTTTAATAAAACAGAACCCGTGGCTACTGTTGTTTTTGGAGAATTGTCGTACTGTGAATAGTAATTGGTACACGACCATTTGTTTGCCGGAAGTTAATGACGAACTTTGTAAAAGTAACCGTAAACGTTATATCATCTTGTACCACGACAATCAAAGTTTTAACACGGCCAAACATACAAATAAATTTTTGAAGGAGAAAAACATACAACTTATGAGCTATTTCGCATACAGTTCCGACCTTGTGACTTTTTCTTGTTCCCAAAAATTAAGAATCAATTACGCGGTCAACAATTTTCATCCAGAAGAGGCTGTGAAAAAGTATGAAAAACATGTTTCTGAGGTCACCAGGGAGAAGTGGCATAAATGTTTACCACATTGAATTATTTGTATAAAAAAGTGCACTTATGCTAACGGAGAATACTTTGAAAAACCATAAATTAATTATTGACCATTCCTAGTAATTTTTTCTTATTCATTCCAAAAATTTTCAGTGCGCCCTACATAACATGTCACTAAATTAAATTTTTATTTAAAATACAATGCAATCATTCATAATTTATAAATAGTACACACATACCCCAGTTTTCGCAAACTTCATACATTTTCACAAGTTAATACATAAAGATCATATATAAGATTTACTTGGAGAAGGCCCTATGTGCGATGTCCTTGCGGTATTGCGCGCCAGGGAAGTCGATGACGGAAGCAGCGGCAGTGGCGGCGGCAGAGGCTTGTCGCAAAGTGAGCGCGCGCGCACAAACCAGCAGCACGCGCCCGCCGTTCGTCACCAAAGACCCGTTGGCGCCGCGCGCTACGCCGCTGTGAAAGACCACCAGGCCCGGGGTAGCCGCCACTTGAGATAGGCCTGTGATATATGCAGTGTTTCGTATACATTGAGCGCCATATTTTAAATATAAATTCAAATTATCTTTATTTAACAAATGATAATATAATAATGAAACCTGTTATTATATTTTTAAGATTTTAACATCACATATTTGGAAGGATTATACAAAATAATTGAGTTTAAAAGTTCAATACAACAATATCAAAATCGACAACATGTAAAAATGAGATTACTGTAATATATATGCCTGTTTGCCCATCTAAGATGCTTGATTACTCCAAAACAGCTTAATATAAAAAGCTAAGAGTAAAAATATTAAATAATAGTCTAAAGATACAAAATACAAATGAGATATAATAATGTGGCGACACAACTTTTACAATATTTGTACTAATATAAGATCTTCCTAAAAAAACAACTTTTCTACATCCAATTCATAAGAAAAGAATAATATAATAACTGTTCACGTCCTATTTTCTCCCCTTAAAATTATAGTTGGTTCCCTAGTCCATAAACAACTGACTTGTGAGGGCGGACCGAAACAAACGCTAGAAAGAGCATATGGGTTGTCATATGGGTTGTGTCATCGAACGGCGGTGTTCGATTTGCCGTCGGTCGTTGAACGCGGGTGCTCGAAGGGCGAATAAATAAACAAAAGACGCGAGCTGGATTGATTTGATTTTTCATACAAAATATAATTTGCGAGAGTGAAATACAAATAAAAATAATACCAATAGACGATAACGCGCAGAATGCTTGGACTTTCGGGACAACGCGTCGATTCTGTCAGATGAGTCCCAAACTGACATACCTCAAGGTCTCCGGCGCGTACAATAAGCATTGAGAAGTTACAAAAAATACATACATATTTAATGTTAATTATTAACACGGGTCCTCATAGTCGTATAGATAAAAAAGAAAAAAATTTTGCAACACGGATGATTCTTAGAAAATAATTAATAGAAATATTAATAGTTAAAAAAATTGGTTGTCTGTAAAGTCGGTTAACGATGATTTCACAAGATAAGAAAACATTGATGAAAATTGCATACTTTTATGAATTGAATTGAATTTTTATAACTCAATTATCATTATTTTGTATCTCTCTTGAACAGAGATAGATGCGTCACAAGCCGGACGCTTAGGCCGAACGTGCCTCTCAATCGCTTGTTCCGCGCTCTCGCTCGATCGCTCGGCTCAGGCGGAACGCGACATTGAGTCATGCTTTTTCGTGCGTGCAGCCGGCAGTCATCGATTTATAAGATGTTATCACATCAAAATCTTATATCATGAACATAAGTACTTTTACAATCCATTCCTATTATAAAGCATATTATACAAGAAAAAGGCATTCACATTACAATTAATTTTACAAAAGTTGTTTTGGTTCGGTTAAACTCGGTAACAGGAATATCACGGGCTATGTTTCATATGATATTTGTTTATATATAAATTTGTCAGTTGAACTGTTAATATATTAATCATTTGTAGCATGCACCCTACGTTTAAAATTTTTAATTTTATAAATATTTTATGAGCTGTTAAAAATTTATAATCTAAGTATTCATAAAAATCTATATGGTTTTCTAAATCTTATAAAGCTTAGAGAAATTACTTCATAATTTTTATTTCTTTTAAAAGTGTGGTATTATTATTTCTTTTTATTTCAACAATTGCTTTCTTTGTTTTCTTCATTCGCTTCTCTCATATGATCCAATTCTGAACTATATTCAAAATTCCAAGTTTTTAGGTCATAGAGCAATTAGCTTCAAACCAATTACAAAATTGTACTTAATTGACGAGTTAATAAAAACGTAGTAAAAATGGTAAAAAAATATTTTATAAATATTATCATCTGTATATACAGTTTATGAATTATAAATTAACAGTTTAGGAATAAATAATTAATAAGTTAATGTGGTTACCAGTGCCGCTGCGCACCTCTATGCCATCCCTCTCTTTAGTACCTTTCGATTTTTAAATAGGTTTTGGACGAAAGAACGCAATGGATTAGTGCTTTCTAACGTGACTTATCATTTCTGTTCAATTGTTAACAAAAATATTTTTTTCTATTATTTGTGGAATTCCACTTCACCATCTTTGAAGATCAATTTTAAGCAAAACTAGCACATTCAACACCAATTTTTTTTTGATATCTCATATGTCTGGTGTCCTCTTAAATTTTTACAATTAGTTTGCAACCATAAATCCAGGTCTAAGTAATTTTTCGCTTTGTGAAAATTTTAACTATATTTCTCTGGAAAGACGATTTTAAAAATTTTGACCTAAATTTAACATCTTGTGTCAGAGTTAGGATGATAATTATATTAGGCATGAAAGTATAACCCATAACAATCATAATGCAAAAGAAAAAAAATAAAATATTTACCCTAAAAAATATTAAAATTTTTAAAGACGTAAAGTCGAAATGTTCTTAAAAAAATATTTAGAAAATCCAAAATGTACACCTCCAAGTTATACTCGTTAAAACAATAATTTTAAAACATACCACTTATTATAAATCAGGTCACAAGGTACCTAGACAAATAATTTATGACAGATAATAAAAATAAATAAAGTAATGTCTAACAAAATATTTTTTAATTAATTCTTTTACTGCAATAATACAATCAGCGTCAAGTTTCCTCCCGTTCACGGTTACAAACACACACGAAAACATTTCTGTGAACCGATCTCTACGCAGCACATTTCTGTATAATATATTTCTAGGTAAAAAAAATTATATAATAAATGTCTATGAAAAAATAATTCTACAAAAAAACAAGTCTATTGCAATTATTTCTATACAAACTCAAATTTGTTAAAAAAAAATTAATGTATTAAATATCTAATACCTCAAAACGAGCAATTCTTATATATATAGTTAGAATCTCGGAAACGGCTCCAACGATTTTTATGACGTTTATTGGTTAGGGAATTTCGAGGACAATAAATGGATCTAGCGAAGTTTGATTTTTAATGAACCTTTTTTTTCTTTGTGTTTTTAGACATATAAAATTACTATGCATCATTTTAGAACAGAGCGGTTGTAACGGCGTAATCAACTACTGCCACATATGCCCGCACCTCGGATTTCTTGTATCGAGGGGACGTGGCCATGCACTTTGCATTTTTCATGCACGGGCTCGGCTCGTGGTTCTTCCACACCCTCGTTCTTTTCAGGGTGCAGGTACGGGACGGAGGACTTATTGTTGCCTCATGCCCGGGCGTCTTCTCGTCGGGGACACGACCCCGACGGATCAAGTGGTAATGATTAAAACCATTATTTCTGGTATTTTGCCGGTGCCATCGCCGCACCGCCCGCGGGCGCGCGCGTATCGCGCATGCGCAGCCGCCAGGCGGAAGGGGGCATCCGGCGGGTGGGAGGGAGGCGCAGCTCAAGCTGCACACGCAGCCGACCGCCGATGGTCGGACGCTGGTGGACGCCGACCGGATCAAGGCGGCACGCGTCGGTGACCGTAGGCGTAGATCTAACCGAGCGCGCCTGCCGACCACTGATCAGGCTATCCACGCATCAGACGACAGCAGCCAGGGCAGTACGTCAGCGAGCAGCGTCCTTCGACCTCTTCGTTCAGTCCTGTCTTGGGTGTCAATCCGGTGCCTACGCGGGCCACCCGCGGGCGCGCGCGTTGCCGCGCATGCGCTCAGCGTCGGTTGGGGGGGGCACCGGACTGTGAAGCGGTGGTTGACGAGAGGGGGGGAACTACCCGATCGACGCACGCAGACGACCGCCGCCCGCCGGAAGCCGATGAACGCTGACCACGTCGAGGCAGCACGCACCGGCGACTCGGCAGCAGCACGCGCCAGTGAACAGCTGTCCTCCTCTTCTTCTTCTGGCCCTCGTCAGGGTGGTCTATCCGAACGGCGAGGGTCCCCCGAAGCATCGGTTCACAGTTAGAGTAATTGTTACCACGATGTCCGGGCAGGCGCCGCCGTCTGCAACGTAGGCGCGCGGCGCGACGGACACTTCAGCGTCCGGTAAGCGCCGGGGACGGCCGTACCAGCGCGCTTTGCACGTCGGGATGGCCGCGGTGCCGAGCCGCCTGCATTTTGAATGAATTAAAATGCGGCGACATCAGCTTTGGTGCAGTGGTGTAAATCCGGGATCTCAATAAATTGAGGGTAGTCACAAAATAGCAGGCCGGTCCGGGCGCTGGCGCCGCGTGTTCGGCAGCACACACGCACGCAGGACGGCCTGCGTTGGTCCCTGTGGGCGTCGGGCGCGACCTCGACGGCATAGTTGCCGGAGGTTTTTCGCACTCGCGGGAGATGTGGTAGTCCTGGTGAGTTGGCGTCCGATCCCGCTGCGCCACGCCGAGGCGTGCGCCGCGGGCCGCTGCCGGGAGTCAACTATGCACGGGCGCCATATGTGCTCGGTATACTGATTCGCGATCGTACCGTAACGACCGCCGCGGTTCTCGGCCTCCGATTGGTCTCCCCGATAAAGCAAAATTTTGTATGCAACTCATATGCGCATCACAATGATTTCATATTTATAATGAAAATACGATAAAACACAAGCAAAACAAGAAATATTCTAAAAAAACACGATAAATATACAAAAACAAATAAAACATATAATTCCTTACAACTAATCCCTACCCGGGTAATAAAAACACAATTATTGGGATTATTTAATTAACACACACAATACAATAAAAATACAAAAAAATTTTTAAGCTAGTCGGTTTTATAAAAAAAATAATACATTTATTTACAAATTATTACTAAGAGTGCGGCTGTCTGTAACAGCGGTAGTTTCGGCACGCTTTATGATGTTTTTATAGCTTAGTTGGGAAATCATTTGACTTCGACTAGAAAGAAATACCTGGTTCGAATCCTGTGATAATTATTTTAGTTTACTTTTCTTCACGCTTATTTTTTTTTTCATCTATTTATTACTTGCTATTAATTATCTCATTTGGTCACATAATTTAAATATGATGACAGCAAAATAGCAATTTTTATTTTTATTTTTTTGGAATCCTAATGTTGTCCAACAGATGCCACTAACCATCTCGTAAATTATTTTGGTATCTGTTCCACATCCAATAGAAACAATACGGCATTGTTTCTGCATTGCACAATGACAGCGTTTCTCTTTGGATTGAGGGTGTTTGAAGTTAGACCAAGAAAATCAATAGTTTACTTAATTATTGTTAAAATATGTGTCTTTTAACCAACATGTTCATTTAGAGATGCCTAAACAACCATTTAAAACAAGCTAAAAATGATAAATAATCTAATTCCACAAAGCCACGACTTATCTCAAGACCCTTTGAAGAAACTTCAAATAAAGCATATTCATTAAAATAAAGTGTTAATTTATGTGTGTATGCAGTCATAATTATGCCAAAACTCTAATTTGACCCACACAGTTTTTATGTAATAGAACCTGCTTATTTAATGTTTTATTAATTCCTTTTCAGACTTCCATACTCAAAGGGTGATTCCGGAAAGCTATTACTGTCCATCCGTCCGTCCATCATAGGGTTGTATCATTTGAACTATAATAGGTAGACACTTGAAATTTACAAAGCGTATGCATTACTTTAGTCGCTATAACAACAAATAATAAAAATAAAAGAAAAATAAAAAATTATTGTTGCTGTGATTATAAACTTATTTGTAATTAGTAAACTGACCGCGACCTGTGTCGATGTATGGGGGTAACTGTTTTCTAACGGCAAAGATGACTGTCTCTCATACAAGAAACGCGATTTTAGGCGTTTTTTGTATTCAATATTGTACAATGGTACGGAATTCTTCGTGACTGATTCTCATTTAGCCGTTGTTTTTATACTTTAATTTAGTTATTTAAGTACAAAAATGACATAGAAATAAGAATTTCTATTTTATTTTTTATTAGTTCAAAAGTTCTCTTAGTAATCTACTGCTTAACATCCATACTAATATTAAAAATGTGAATGTAAGTTTGTTTGTTACGCTTTCACGCAGAAACTACTCAACCAATCATCATGAAACTTTGTACACATGTTCTCAAGAGTATTATAAAGGATATAGAATACTTTTAGTATTATTTTTTGCGGAGATTAAAAAAATATATTTTGGCAGGTGTGATTGTTTGTCAAAAAAAATTAAATTTAGCAACTTCAAGGTCATCTAACATTCCAGGAAGTATATATTTAACTAGCTATTACCCGCGGCTCCGCTCGCATTGAAGCCCTTAAATAAATATCAAAGATTTTTACATTACAATAGAAATGAATCAACGTGTTAACTGTATCTATTGCTTGGCTAGGATCATCAGTATTTTTAAATCCTACTAATAAATCAAGCTTCAACAGCTGAACAGAATCAGCTGAAACTTTACAGTAATATAGCTCACACATAAAAATAATATTTAGGCCATAATTTATAAATATACTTTGCTCCAGACTTAGCTTGCGGAGCCATATAACGAATGCTTTATGCCGATTAGTTATTGGTAACATCAATAATAATTAGAGGTTCAAATTCAACATCGCTTGGGGTTCGGAAATGTGATCAGGACCGGGATCAGCATCAAGAGCTCCTTAGATTGTTTCATATTAAAAAAATAACGCATTACTAAGGCTCCTTCTGTTATGGAATCAATAACGGGACCGAGATAGGAATCATATTTGATAACGTTATTGATCAATATGAAAGATTAGAAATTCGCTGTATGTCCACGCGGACGGAGCCACTGATTAATTAAGTATATTTTGAACCGAAATCTAGATCGTTACTAGAATGGGAATCAAAAGCGGAGACATGACTGAAGTGGAAAGAAGGAACAATATCGGGATTATGGTTGACAGCGTGATCAGTCTATATAAAAGACTAAAGCATTTATTCGATGTTTTCGCGGGCGGAGCCGCGGGTGAAAGCTAGTAGGATATAATTTATCACGCTATTATATATCTAAAGGTTAGACAGAGAGCAAATTCAAATTTTTTCCTCTCTTTAATTTGAAGTACCTACTGAATAGATTTGGACAAATGGTATATGCCTACACTTAGATTTTTTGACAGTGATAGTATCACAGAAAAGAAAATGTATCCAACTATCCATTACTTTCTTGAAGCAAACTCTATGACGTGGCATTTAAGATGTTCTATGGGGGATGAAAAACAACGAAGGAATTTTATTACTTTTTACTACGTTGTTATGTTCCATAACCACCACGCAAACACAATCACCGGCAATAGCTGGTTTTGAATTGTTTAGCCGATATTTATATTGATATCGGACTGGAACGAAATGGAAACAAGAGAGAATTACTTTGTAATGGTGAAGCAGTAGGTAGAAAGCTACAGTTTGTAATATGTGTTTGCCATTCAGTCGACAAGACTCACCACTGATGACACAGCCTTTGGTGGATGTTTCTGGATAGCCTTTGGAGGCGATCACAACTCCCACGGCCGAAAGTTTTGTATTCCACATCACTTCCTGCTGTTTCAGAGTGCCTTCTGCGCACGCCTAAAATACAAATACAATTTAAGAATATAGTTTAAGAGTAAGCACTACTTGCTGGGCAAAAGTGTATATTGGTTTAATCCAAGTCCATAATGATCATCAGCACCGGCCCTAACTTTGATCAGAGTGGAGCGAGATTGTTTTTCAGCACCCTCAAGTCAGTGCTCAAATCCAGAAATTCTAATTCGGCTTCATGATAAGTAAATAATAGTTCCTAATTTTTCAAAATATTTTTTTATTGCAAACATCAACACATATTAAGCTTAAATTAAATTAAGTAACAGTAAGTATCGTAACACTGTTCTTTGTCTTACCGAAAGCAACATCAAAATTTAATTTTTTGCTGAAAATTGTCTTTTGCATTCGGTTTTTTAGCGCCCCTAGTTACATGGCGCCTAAAGCAACCGCTTTACCCCTAGGCCGGCGCTGATGATCATTATGAATATCTTTATTAATTTTAGCGCACGTTTTATCGACATGCAGATATAAGCGTACTCGGCTTTTTAATTAGAAATACCCTCTTTCCTAGGCAAAAAAAGAAAAGAAGACTCTCTTATCGTAGTTCATTGGAAATACCACTAATGGTAGGCCAGTCCTAAGTGTAATAGTACATAATGTATGTTTTTAACATGGCGTAATAACTTACAACTGTTTTAATTTCTTTTATTGATATTATCTGTGTTAATTGACTGGGCAAGACTGTATGATCATAAAGCGTATGGAGTGCGTTAAATATGAAATTCAGAAAGAGATTGACAATAAAAGTTCAAATAGGTGAAATTGAAGGAAAGATTTGGTTAATACATGCGTGCAAAAAGCATACAGCACGGCGTTGATTTAAACATTTTAATGGTGGGGTTGATGCTGGTTGATTATTAGCGCTCCGGTCGCCTTCTTGTATGGGATATTGAAGCTATAAAGGGAGCAGTATAAAAACAACCTAGTACAGTCACTCGCCGATTACGGACTCCCTTGGAGCTTCTAAAGCTACCATTTATCACTACTTAAAATCATTGGATAAGACCTACAAAAGTTGTCGAATATTGTCTCATGAATTAATTGAGATTCAAGCGAAACGTCGAGTAGAAGTGTGCAAACAGCTCCTTGCCCTGCCCCGAAAGATGTAGCTTTACTAAACTCATTGTTACTTATAACGAAGAATGGATTTATCTAAAAAATCCAGATATGGAAAATCAATGGTTAGATAAAGAACAAGTACCTGAAAATGTAAGAAGGGAAGTTTATTCGACCTAAAAGCCTTATTATATATCTAGCGAAATTATGAAGCTTTAGTGCACTTTGAAATAATTTCAGGTGCTCAAACTGCCGAGGTACATAATAAGCAGCTGATAAGAATATTGAGGTTTTGTTGCAAAAATATCCAGGTTTAGTAAACCAACATGACAATGTTAAATCACATACTGCAAAAGTTACATGGAATAAGATCAAAGAACATGGTGGCATTGAACTCATCCAGCGCTTAGTCCAGATCTTGCACCGTTACACTAGTGTTTATTCAAATCCATAGCAAAATTCTTTCATGAAAACAAATTTGAGTCGAAACAAGATATTGAAAATGAAATGCAGCAATTCTTTGCACCTAAGCCCAAGACCACAACGTTCAGCAAGACCTTTCTGAATGTTGGGTTAAGACCATAGAATATGATAGACTGTACGTTGAATATAAAGTTTTTATTTCATAAGATTACTTAATAAACAAAGTTAACGTTATAAACCTACATTATTTATGAGACATCTTAATATAATAATCAAATAATTTCAAAAGATAGTAGTTAATAACTAAACGAGTATAGTAATATAAGTACTTAAGTTAACATAACATAACATTACTAAAATTATATGAACAATTACCTTCATAATGGTGTATAAATCAGACTCAAGTAAAGTCATGAGCACTTGCGTCTCTGGATCACCAAACCGACAGTTGAACTCTAGCGTCATAGGACCCGCTTTTGTGATCATCATTCCGGCATACAGTACCCCTGCAAATGCGTTCATTGTTTAATAGTCAATGTCAGGAGGACCATAAACGCTCAGTGTTTTTGTTTTTATTAGTCCCAAATTACATTATTGTTTACCCTCTAACTTTACAAATATACTATTAGATAGTCAAAGAATAAAATGTCTGCCTTCCATTAAACCATTTTTCATTATGATTTTTTTCAACTTTCCGCTATGTAGTTTGAAAAATTTTCATAAAATTAGAAAGTTCCTGTCTTCATCCCGATTTTCGAAAATCGACTTTTCACCGGGTTTAGACGTTTTAGAATCCTTGGAATCTATTTCAACCATTTTCCGATTGATGTCTGTATGTGTGTATGCGTGTGCGTGCGTGTGTTGGTGTGTAAGTTTCTTAATAACTTTTGAAATCGAAACATAGTTTGCGATATTCGAAAGGGATCCACTCAAATTAGAGTTCCTGAAATGTTGAACTAATTTCTCCAGGTAAATTATTAGAAATCTCAAAAATAAAGTTTTTAAAAAAGTTTTCTGTTAATTAACTTTTGACTACTCTACCGATCGATACCAAAATCTTATCAGCTCTTTTCCCCAAACAGATGCATCGACTGCCACAAACTGTATTAAAGTCTATTGGTTAGCTACAGAGATATCGCTGGGAAAAATTTTAGAAAGTTTTTTTTACAATATTTTGTAAATTGCTCTACCAAGAGATTTCATAAACTATCCAGTTGTTCCCATTAAGAAACGACGTTGATCGTTGCTACACTCATCAAAATCGGTTCAATTCTTCAAGAGATATTGTTGGAGAAATATTTTTAAAAGAGTTTTTTAAAATATTTTTTAAACACCTCTATCGATAAATTCTAAAATCCAACCAGTTCTTCTTTTTAATAAACAATGTCGATCGTCGTAAAATGTATCAAAACCAGTTAGTTCATTCGAGAAATGTCGTTAAAAAAATATACGAAAATAAAAGGATTTTTTTAAAAAACATGAAATTCTTGATGAATTGATATTTGGTACTCGGTAACCTTTTTCTCCTTACAAAACTGCGTCTAATGTCATAACGCAGATCAAAATTGAATTAAGGGTTTGAAGGATATAGCAGTTAAAATATTTAAAAAAAAAACCTATTAAACTCTTCGCTATGAAAATTGAAAAATTTTCATAAATTGGGAAGATACTGTTTTACGTTTTTTTTTAGCTTCCTGGACATCTATTTTGACCATTTTCGTAGATTGTTGCAAACGACATAAAAATCTGTGGGTTCTATAGAGAGATACCGTTAACGGGAAATTCGAAAAAAAAACATTATTTTAAAACATCGTGAAATTCTTGATGGATTGATGTTTGATACTCGGACATCTTTTCTGCATAAAAAAATGACGTCGGATGCCACAAAGCAGATCAAAATCAAACAACGTGTTCCAAACAAATTGTAGTTAAAAAATGAAAAAAGGCGGTTTTTTTAAATACATATAGATTTTTCAATTTGAAGAGCTCAGAATATATCAGAACTATATTTTTGAGCTGGGTAAACTGGAAAAAGAGATAAAATCGATCTTTAGAGCACGATGAGCTCAATAATTTACTATTCTTTTATTTTTAACATTTTATGCTCGAAAGTAGTAAGAAGTTTTAGGAATGGCCTGAAGGGTCAACCGCGTTTTAAATATTTGAGCTCAAAAACTCGTAGATAATATTTATATCTCAAGGAGCTTAAAAACACATCTTTAAATATGATAGCGAAAAGTTTCAGGGATAGCCTATAGGGCGTTTCGACAAATAGTAAAAGACAAAAGCAAAAAAAAAACTAGTACACAAAATGATGATAATAAGCGCATAGTAATCGGTAGAAACAAAAAAGTTACAATTAACAACTGTTTCTAGCAAATAATTTTACACAAATTATTTAATATTCATTGTTTAAAATTCTTTTAAGTATTTTTAAACAGGTTTACTTCTGAAAATCATGTGTTACATAAGTTTTAAGAGAGCTGTATAAATAACGATTGCGAGGCTGACTTTTTTTAACGGGTAGCTTCGAAATATCGATCTTAGTGTTTCTACGTGCGGAACGGTTGAGCAGACGCCAGGGAGAGATAAACGATATTTTAGCACCAACATTTTAACCAACAATGGAGAACAGTCTATTTCGCGTTATTTAGAATTTTGCGAAGTAAAGATGTATTAAATAATGTTCTACGTGTTTTTAAAGATATCATATTATCTGAACGAAAAGTATCTTCATAACTAATTTGTAAATCTGATGTATGAAATAACATCTGTTATTTAGTAATTTAATAAAATTCGTTTGTACTCTCTCAATACGTTTTATATTTAACAAATTATATAGTTCCAACATTCTGTCTATAGTATTTAATTCTGATTATATGATGTTTTTCTTTCCATATCTCGCATGAGTTATCACCGATAGCTTATTTGTGAAGTATTGGAGTAAATAAATGAGGGTCGTAGGGTCAGTTCCCACGTAATAACATGGATAACTGACGTGACGTCAGTGATAATGCGACAACTTTAGTTTATGCCCTCGGCGCCTTATGAAATATTTTTTAAATTTACTACTTATATTGAATGGAAATTTTGTCACCAAATTTTTAGAGGACTTAATACTTCCGTTAAAAACCTGTAGTTAAAACGTGAGGCGCACTATAGGTTTCTGGAACTGGCCACTTGCATAAGTAATATTTATAAAGTAATTAGGTACATTTGAAAAAGAGAACCCTTTGGCTATAGAATATAGTTTATTTAATTTAATTGTAAATTGTTTTTACATTGTGGCGTCATATTAAAAATTATGTGTTTTCATCGCTATAGATTTAAGTTGAGAAAATTTTCATAGAATGTTTTTTTACGATTTTAAGTGTAATTACAGCTGTCAAATTTGACAGCAAAATCTCGCTCGGCTTTAAACTGCTTTTGGGGATAAAGCAACATGCAAGACGACTATTTATAACTGGTTTGCATAATTTAAGCGCGGTCGTGTCAATGTCGGCGACAAATTTCGTAATGGTTGTCTAGCCACCACTATAAGCAACAAAAACATCGATGCTGTGCATCATAAGGTCGAAACAGACAAGCATGTAATCAACCATGAGATTCGGACATCCTTAGGCATAGACATGAATCAAATACAATCAATCCTACACAAACACAATCATATGAAAAAGCTATGCTTGCGGTGGATCCCACACATATGGATTGACGCTCAAAAAATGGGCCCCGTCACTTGGTACAACGCCATGCTTACCAGATTCAAGGAAGGGGGCCTCAAATTTGATGTGGGGCCAGTAACAGGTGACAAAACATGAACTTATTGCTACGACCTCAAAACGAAACAGCAATCGAACATATGGGTCTTTCGAAATGAGCCGAAACCAATCGAAGTAGCGCGCGAGTGAAGTGCCTCTAAGCGGATTATCGCTTCTTTTTTTAATAAAACAGAACCCGTGGCTACTGTTGTTTTTGGAGAATTGTCGTACTGTGAATAGTAATTGGTACACGACCATTTGTTTGCCGGAAGTTAATGACGAACTTTGTAAAAGTAACCGAAAATGTCGAATCATCTTGCGCCACGACAATGCCAGTTCAACACCGCCAAACAGACAAATAAATTTTTGTAGGAGAAAAACGTAGAACTTATGAGCAATCCCGTATACAATCTCGACCTGGCACCTTGTGACTTTTTATATATAATAAAAATCTACAAAAAATATTTTAATGATATACAAAAAACAAATTAAAATATTAGCAAATATTATCATTTGCTAATTTTACTACAGTTTTATTATGTGAATTTTATTACAGTTCTATTTTTTGAATAGTATAACTATTCAAATGCACTAATTTGAATCTGACGAGTGAGTGCGTGAGGGACGTTCTTCTACGGCGATGACCGAAGACAGGATCAGTAATGTGCGGCTCATTATAGAGACTGACAAAAGAGTAACCTACCAGCAGATTCAAGCACGCTTAGGTATTGGTATAAGTCAATGCAAAATATCCTTCGTGAACGGTCAGGAAGCTTTATATTTGGTGGATACATCATAATTTGATTGAAGCTCAAAAACTCCGTCATGTTTCGCCGGTGCCGCGAAATGATGCAAATTTTTGTGTCGGTTTGAGTCACTAAGAAGTGCTATATACGACATGGTTATAGGGACGAAAGGTGAATTTACTATTACGATCCCGAAACCACAAGACAGTCTGCTCAGTGAGTATTTCCTTTCGAGGAGTTGCCTACTAAAGTAAAACGAAGTTGAAGCGCCGGAAAAAAAGATAGTGGCACTTTCTTCGGAATGAGAAATCACTATGCAACAATTGTTTCAAAAGATAAAACAAAACGGCAAAGGGCATGTAGGACCATGTTCTGTATAGGGTTTCGAAGCTATTACTATAAAAAAAAACCCACTATAAATGAAAAAAACTACGTTGTTAAAGTTTTTTAGGAATAAGGACTTTGGTCGCCTCTAACTAAAGAAAAAGTAAGTATGTCGACTATTAACTCTTAAACTAGTGCAAACTAAAGTGCATGAGCAAAAGAGCGTATCTTTATGGCACTTACATCCTTTTGTTGAGGAGTGCAGTTTTTCGGCAATACATAACTCAAAAACGGTATATCCGATCATGTTAAAAGGGGGCATCCATTAATTACGTGAGGCGATTTTGGTGATTTTTGACCCTCCCCTCCTTGGTAAGATTTGGCATGAGCACCTTCCCTTTATTTCACGTGAAATTCATGAAAATTATCAAGTATTTAACTTCATTTTAGTGGAAAAACATGTTAAATTTTATCCTGTTTTCTTTCAATTTTGCACCGTTTCTTGTGAAAAAAAAAATACGTGATATTTTTCGAGCCCACTCCACCGCCGTAAGATTGGGTGAAATTCGGTTTGACCCCATCCCTTCAATCGCCTCACGTAATTAATAGATGCTCCCAAAATAATTTTCGTTAAAAATATTTAAGATTTGACTTTATAATATTTTTCTTATTGCTTTTGGACATACAATGTAAAAAAAACCAATATTTATGTTAATTTCGGAGCGATTATTTCGGAAAATATCCAATTAATCAAGAAAATTGGTGAGAAACCTTAAAGTATTTTTAAAAGAACTGTCGAAATATATATGAAACATTATTGTTTACATAAAAAAAAAAAAATTGCATCTGTTACATGTATGGAGTGCCCTAGAAATATTTTTTATTGTTTAACTACTTAACTAAGTAGCGGCTTATACTTACGACACACCTATAATATCTTTCATCAATATAAATCTTGTGGTTTTTTAGTAAAATGCCTACAACACACGGACGGACATGACGAAACCATAAGGTTCCATTTTTACCATTTGATTCAGATCCCTAAAAAACTTGGCTCTTGTTTTGGAAAAAATTCGGGGGAAAAGCAAGGTCGCAGTAGAATTCTCTTTCATCGTGACAACACCTCACACTATACTGCCCGCCAGACAAACAACTAATAATATTTTTTAATGATTGAGTAATTTTAGTTTTAGCTTGCGGTTTGGGAGATTTGTAAATACATATATAGCTTAGATTAAAATATAGATTAGATTAGATTTATAAATATATATCATTACTTTTGTATACAGACGGTGAAAAATACCATTCCGATCTGGAATTATAGAGAAAGTGGGAAACCATTTCAGATCGTAAATTCTGATAAAACCCCAACTTTGCGATGGCGCCGACAATCATTGTAATATTTTTAATCGTAGTGTATAATATCTTTGGACACAGTTTCGCCAGACAGTCAATTTTCTCGAGCGGTTTTAACCTTAAGTATTAGATACGTGGATTGTGACACGTGACGTTACGTATCGATAAGCGGCGTCGTGCTGGTGTGAGACGTGCGTACATTATATCGTATTGTCTCGTTCTAACGATTTATGGCTTCGCCTGCAGTGTCTTAAACATAATTATATATAGTCTAATTAGAACCTGGTTATGTAAACAGCTTTAAATTATTTATTGGATGCATCTATACTCATAAAAGCATAAACTGACTGACTGATAATATCAACGCACAGCGCATACTACTGAGCCTTGAGACTTGACATTTTGTATAGAGGTTTGTGTTATAACATTTGTGTTATAAAACTAAGGATTTTTGGAAATCCAACCCCTGAGGGGCGTGAAAAGGGTGAAATACTGTCGTATGAAAAATTAAAACCGTTGAATCTACAGATGTCAAACTTCAACATTTTAGTTAATTATAAAAGGAAAAAAATATCATATCGTACATTTTAAATGTACCTACCTTGAGACAATGAAATGTTGTAGGGAAAACCGAAACGCTACAGCTTTTGATGTCATAATTTGTACTTTAGCTAATCATTGCTAATAAAATTGCCGAAGCGATTAATAGGAAAATTTAAAAATCGAAACATCTGAAGCTATTGATGGCAACATTTTTATTTTTGTTATTTATTCTACTGCATAAATCTGTAGGCTCTCTCTGTACTTAGACTTTTTTTTATCAAATTTTGTGATAAATATTCGTTTTATGTCTCACTGATCTCAATTCTTTCATTTTTAGGATTTTGTACCTCAAAAGGAAAAAAGGAACTCTTTTAAGATCACTTTGTTGTCTAGTTCTGGGGTCCCTTGATCTTTAAAAAACTCAAAGGTCAGGTTAATTTTTTTGTCAGTCAATCTATCAGCAGGTGTTTTTATATCTTAAGAACGATATGATCTATTTTGGTAAAATGTGCGATACAGTAAGAATATGCGGCAGCGCAAACAATAGGCCATATATGATTTCGATAAATGGTGTGATCTCACCGGGCTAATCTCCGAAACGACTACCAGATTGTAAACAATTTTTGAACCGAAGAAGATAGAACAGAAGTGGAATAAGAAATGAGGTCTTTTTTAGGGTTCCGAGCCAAAATGGCAAAACGGAACGCTTATAGTTTCGTCATATCCGTCCGCCCATCCGTATGTCACAGGCGTTTTATTCAAAAACTACAAGACGTATATATATG
The DNA here is from genome assembly GCA_005406025.1 of Eumeta japonica. Taxonomy (NCBI): domain Eukaryota; kingdom Metazoa; phylum Arthropoda; class Insecta; order Lepidoptera; family Psychidae; genus Eumeta; species Eumeta japonica. The sequence continues at coordinate 110,378 of BGZK01001117.1, read as the reverse complement.
CAATTTATAATACAGGTACCTTTATCTATAAGCCGCTACTTAGTTTGGTAGTTAAATTACAAAAATAAATATTTCTGGGGGGGCACTTTATACATGTAACAGAACTGAAAAAACTCATTGATATTTTCAGCAAATATCAACGAGTGGTACATATTTCGATAGTTCTTTTGAAAACACTAAAGTTTCTAAGCAATTTTTCTGATTACGTGAATAATTTCGGAAATAATCGCTCTGAGAGTTGCAGAAATTGTGCCCCCCTTCCCTTTTTTCTAAACCGTATGTCCAAAAAATATGAAAAAAAAAAACGAAGATAACAGTTTCATAAATACGTTCAACGAAAATTATTTTGAACTGGTCGGATATAGTGTTTTTGAGTTATCACCGAAAAATTGCGCGTCTAAACAAAAGAGTCTAAGCAAAGGGACGTAAGAGCCATTAAGATACGCTCTTTTGCTGATACCCTTTAATTTACATTAGTTTTATAGTAATAGTCGACATACCTACTCGTTTTTCTAGTTATAGGCGACTAGAGTGCTTGTAAGTATTCTGTGCGAGAAACATGGAAAAAGTGTAACAACGTACTTTTTTCATCCCTAGTACATATCTCGTAATAATGACATATTACCTATTATAGGTAATTTCAATATCAAAAGCTTATTACCTCTAATAGGTAATAGGTATAGTTTTGAATGATCATGTCACATATATAACAATTCAATTTTATAGGTTTACTAACTTTAGTTCATTCATTTTCTATAATAAGACTATGAATGTACTCTAATTATAAATCTAAATGTATTGTATTTTTTGATAAAGTATAATATGTAAGTTGGCAACTTTGATACCAAAGTCTGAAAATGCAGTTTGCAATATTCGGCGCAGTCATTCAAGTACAAAAAGCAACTAAACCCGAAAAATCTATCCGATAAGAGATTTAGATGTTATTTTGAAAAACATTTGATGAATAAAATTTCTTCAAAGATATTTCTTAACAAAACCAACTAATTTTGATGAGGTATAATCGATGCAATGTTACGTGGTGAATATCTGTTTAGATTATAGTATTAATCGGTATGGTTAAATATCATAGTTATATATCATAAAAAAATATGAGTATAAAGGTTATTCGAAAAAACATTTTTCCCTAGAAAATTTTATTTTTAACTCTTTTCAAAGTCTACCTGGCTGAATTGTTTCGAACTTTCAGAAAATTTAAATTGAGACTCCCCTTCAATAACACAAACAGCGTTCTGATGGAACAATGAGAGATTTACATACGTATAGATATGACTCGGAAACGGGTCAAAATAGATTCCTAAGATCATAAAATGTAACATAATAACTACAACTTTTGAAAAAAATTTCAATTTTCTTAATAGGAAATTAAAAGATATAACAGCATATGGAATAACAATTATAATTAATTAAATAAACAACGAAATGTAGGCCATTGAACATAGAATGACTCTGAAGTCGTCAGAAGCCGTTTACAAAGTGGTCTTATTGAGCCTGGCGTGGACTCGAACACAAAAATCAATAGTGCTCCCGTTAACACGACTCATTTCTATACCGAAAATCGAATCCAACCTGCCTTCATTGATCAAAAAATAGACCCAGAGCCGAGCATAGCACCTTAGGCTACGCATAGCTTAAGGTAGCTCCTGGGCACACACAACTGATGACCTTCAGCACACTGCACAAAGTGACAGAGCCCTTGCGAGTATGGAACTGGCCCTTGGGCATAAAATTGGGATCCTTTTAGAAAGAAAATCAAAACGTGAATAAAAGCATTAAAATATAATTTTACATGCAAGTTAAATGACAATGATGGCATTTCAAGACCCCATTAGACTGGAGACCCAAGCCCAAGCCTTGTCTGTCTTTATGGGAAAAAAGGAACTGCATAGATATTATAATTTAATATCTTAAAACCTAAAAACGTAAGCAAAAAATATTATTGTGACCAAAGCCGAAATCAATCCTTGCTGGTTCATTCAAAAGAATTTTAATTTTATAACTGACTAGAAAATTATTTCTTCAATACCGAAGTATCGGAGATCAAGATTCAATGTGGTGTCAGCCCAGCCAGAATTCCTGGCCAAATCAGACTACAGTACATGGGCCATTAGTGAATTGATTCCAAGAGATATATGTAGATAGAGAGATTGTTCAATATAAAAGATGAAGGAATTAATACTGTGACCAAATTGAAAAATATGTGGCCGACAGCTGGTCAAGCACATGAAAAAATAAGGACTTGGATATATTTTACATTTGGATATTATTGTAAATATCTGTATACGGTGAACTTTACAATGTTAAATTTAAATTAAACAATTCATGCAATACTAAAAATTAAAACTAAAACAACCTGAAAAAATGGAACAAAATTGTAATGCTTTATTGTATCAAATCATTAACCATAATTTATTTAACATTTATTTAGAAATGTCTTTCTAATGGTATCACATAATTATGAAAACTTGTTTACTATCAACTAATTAGTGTCATATATATAAATAGAGAAGTTAAAGCATATCTCAACCAGAGCATCTTAAAATAATTTAAGGGCAACTGTCAAAAAAATTTGATAAGTTACGCCAATGTTGCCAGGGCAATATTCTAATAGTAGGATAAGAGCAGACAGGTCAATAAACTTGTCGAGCTCTTAATAGAGGTCATTCGCTACCAATTACCATAAGGAAATGCGATACAACTAGAAGTATATATTATATTCGTCACATGGAATTAGTAATGTTATCCGCATCTTTGATTCCTAATTTCTTCAGGATGAAGTTAATCTATTCACATTATACAAATACAGGGTTAAATATTACGATAATAAAATTTTAAGAACTGAAGACTTCATTGTTCTCGATGATAGAAATATGAGTCTTGAGATACAAAATTAGGTTTAATACTATTTATATAATTAATATAATTATTGATTGAAGCATTAAAGGATTAATTAAATGTACATTAAATTATTTGTGTTTTGTAATACATTAAAATACTTTTGTGTAAAAATAATTATTGACAAATGTTTATATAATATTATTCAATAGCCATTGCTTTTAAAATACATTATACAATTACTTGTTATTAATTTAAGACAACATAGTCTAACTGTGTCATGAATCTCTCAAAATCATAAACAATACCATGAGGAGAATATTTTGTTTCTATTATTTGATCACCATATTTTTATTGAGTATTTCTCCGGCCTTTCAAAATAATTTGGTATTGATGTGAAATTTGAATTTGATATGTCTCTTTGACAAATACAATTATTACAATTTCTAACTGTCTTCTTGGCTTGCCTTGGTTTGGCTTGACTTGGAGAAAAATGTTTTGTCGAACAGATGGAATAGTGTTACAAAATAATTTAATATTGAGAAAACATTTCGAAATAATGATGACAATGTGCACTGAACATAAGTTACATAAATTCACTACTTTGATTACTTTTCAGTCATATAAAATCACAAAGTAATTATAAGATTTTTTTACTTTTCAGCATTTTTCCATTAAACTGGTGCTATAATTAATACTATTGAAGAAGTTTGCTACCAAACTTGAATTACTCAGATATTAATATAAAAGTACTGACAAATAAAATAATACATAATTCATTAAATATTAAGTAAGGTAAATACTTGCAGATGATTGACTAAAATAAAGATTCTTAATTTCTTAAATAAGCACGTAGCTCAAAAGATTATAGAAATTTCGCACTTACATACTAATGCAGTGACACAACTTACCGACATATTTAATGCCTTCTGCCCTTAATCCATCAATGGCCTTTTGTAGAACTTGTTCTTTGATCACTGTAAGTTGTTCCTGTGTAACCAAAGGACAAGGGGAGTAGGCACCCATGCCACCTGTATTGGGACCTGTGTCGCCATCGCCGATGCGCTTATGATCTTGAGCAGGAGGCATCATGCTTATGGTTTCTCCATCTGTGAATGCCAGCACCTGTCATAAGACATCAAAAACAAAGTTAATAAACCATTATCAAAAAAAAAATCAGTTCTAATGCAACTTTAAATAAAAGATTTAGATATAGGCTCATTGTGTCTGATGCAAATAATCACTGTGTTTATTATCGTCATACTAGAGCATATTTATCAAAAATATGACCTCCACATTATATTAATCAAAAGCAAACAGTTACCAAATGAATGACAGTTAATTATGTCCCCCTCTTCGAAACAATGCCAGAGGTCTCAGGTCAAATTTGATAACACATTATTTGCTTCATAGTTTTAACATTATTGAATAAGTACTAGCTGTCCACTCGCAGTGTTCAAACATACAAACTCTTCAGCTTTATAATATTAAATAGAGACTAGTTTTCTGCCTGGCTTCGCGTATGTGGATCAATGAATATGCATACATATCTTGTATATTAATTGATCCTGCTGTCAATCTCAATCCCGAATGCACTATTAATTCTAATCCCAATACTGTACTTAATTTCAACCTTTGCCTCATGAAGTCAGTTTCTTCATGCACCCTCAATCTTTCAATCGCTTTGAAAAGAAAATGACGAAATTAAACAAGGAGTAGTCATTAATAAACCACAATGACTTAGTAAATTATTGCAGTACAAAATTTCACATACATAACGCTGGCATTATCAAGTTGGCAGAATTCGAATTATTTAGTGTTGATAATTTGCTATTTTAGTACTGAAAAGTGAATTTGATCCTCTTTGCAATAATCAGAAATCCAAAATTCATAGAGAAACAGAAATATGTAGTAAAACCGCAGATTCTTTTAATTAGCATTAAATCTTAATCGAGTACAAAAACTTGATACAAGTTTTTTGATTTTTGATAACCAGAATTTCGATACAATGGTAGATTTTAATTAGATTTGTGTATGAGTATAGTTGTGGGTTGTCAACTGATCCTAATAGCAAGTACACAATTGAATAATATTCTAACACAGTCGATATATATGTGATTTTTTTTTTATATTTCTCATATTTAACAATAGTCATCTCATATTTGACAATAACATTATGTTGTTAAGTCTGAAAACAAGACAGTGGAAGGACCTATCTGTGCACTGAGATGACAAATCCTGATGCTGTACTGCAAAGCATTTGTAAAGACATCTGCTACTGATGTCAAATTACCATTAAATAGGCTTTAAACATGGGGATACCATCTTCTTGTCTAGGGGCAAGTCACATATTTTAGGTCAGATCGTGTAAATAGGGCGTAATATATTGATATATTGTAAAACATACAATTTCCGCCTTGAGGGGGGGGGGGGCACCTGTATGGGTGCGCCCATGGCTTTAAATGTACACCTTCATTTGCAGTATTACCAGTTAAGAAATTAAACTGAATAATTTTAATGCCTTCAAGTGAAAGACAAGTATGAAAGTAAATTATAATAAAATATGTTTAAATTGATATAAACTTACAAGTATTATCACACAAATCTGACAATGTCAAGACTCACCGACACTTCATCACCTTCCAGCAATTCTTCTATAACAAGAGTTTGCCCAGCATTGCCAAATTTTGCTTCAGTTAGAATCTCATCCACTGCATGACAGGCATCCTCCTTGTTCGTTGCAACCACAACTCCTTTGCCAGCGGCCAGTCCTGAAGCTTTGACTACCAATGCTGGGAAATTGGCACTGTGAAATAAAAATATAAAATAACTAACAAAATAAAAATTAACTTATTTTTAATTTGTTATTATTTGTTTTATTATCTTAAATTTAACAAATTTTAGCGAATACTTTCCAACTTCAATTTAATGGTATAAAGCAATATTTATCAGTGCTTTTTATCAAACAACACATGAAGAGAAAAATTAATTAAATGTGACACACATAAAGGATATCATTAACATTGGCCTAGTTTTTATTATTATTCAGTATGGATGGATATGGATATGGATAAATAATAAAAGTATTTGTATCAAATATAGTTAAAAATAAAATAATCTGCTGACCTGTTGACAAACGCCTTCGCTGCCTGTGCATCTGTGAATGATTCGTATCTCGCAGTGGGGATTCCATACTTCGTCATAAATTTTTTAGCCCACTCTTTATTTGATTCAATCTGTGCACCAGCTTTTGTTGGTCCAAAACAAGATATTCCTACAGAGGTTAATGCATCCACAATGCCATTGGCTAAAGGATCTTCTGGTCCTACTATTACTAAGTCTATTTCTTGTGTTGTGCACCATTTTGTTAATACCTGAATAATTTGTTTTGATAGCTATTATACTAGATATTAGAGATTTCTTTATTGAAGGAAACTCTTTTATTAAATAAATTGTTAACTAGGTTTTGCCCACGGCTCCCCCTATGTGGATAACGAATCTTGATTTAGGTCTTCATTAAATCACCGATTCCTGAACTGATACTGATTCCATTATCAATCCTAATTTCATTCTTATTCCTGATTTCCTCACTCTGTTCTTGTTTTGCTCTTACCCCCTCATTTGCATTCCCCTCTCCCAAATCTAACTCCATATCTCTCTAACCCTTCTCGCCCCTCATTCCTTATATTTCTCTCGAAATTAAATTTTAAATTCATTAAATGGCTTTTGTGTGATTTTTTTATTGATTTCATCTAATATTACATCCTACCTCCACAGACAAGTATTTTCATTCAATATATTTGTATTGTTGAATATATTCAGAATTACATAATTATGGAATTACATATTAATAGGCTATGTGAAATTTATGCAATTAATAAATTTTTAAAGTGAATGGCGACCATACAGTTTATACTGTTGTACCGAAAGCAAATAAGTTTTGTGTATGACAGCTATAATTTTTGTCAAAATTTCATGTTCATGTTGTTACAAGTAAGTTCTCTACTAATGCAATAACATTACTGAGTTTCCTTGAATGTTTAGTTTTCTGAATAGTTAATTTCTTTAGCAGAATTTTTTTATTTCCAAAAAAAATAAATTCTATTCAATAATAGAAAATTAGATAATTAATCTAATTAAGTTTTTTAATTGAAATATTTAATAAAGACAGTAGAGGCAATATAAAATATTCACACCTGAGACTGCTTTATCAAAAATTGATTCAAATATTTCATACTATAAATATTAAAATACTAATCAAGACAAATAAAAATAGATTACTGGGTGATCCCAAGCAATAAAATGAATTCTCTATTAATAATTTTGTTTTCATTAAAATCTTTAACTTACACCATAATCAATATATTTTTTATCGAAATTCACACTTTTTGGTATTTTTCTGCCACAGACTCTCTAAGAAATTTTATGAAAATAATTTAAATTTACCATGGCTAAGTAAACTAAATTCAAAAAAATTACAAAACAATAGAATTTTAATATTAAAAATTTTAAAATACCATATATACTTATTTCTTAAATCTAAATTAAAAAATGAAATTCCATTGTTGAAAATGTTCTTTTTCTTTATTTATTTCTTTAAATTAATAAGACATAGTTTTTAAATTTCTTTATTTCTAATAACATACTAATTACACTAAATAACATTCTTCACACCTAAATGTATTTTTTGATGTGTGAATAATAATTTAGATAACTAATATGTTCTGATAATTTAATTTATATTAAACCTACCTATTTTACATTTTTTTTAAAGTAATGGATGGTGTTTATCAAATTTTTCAAGGATTTAAATATGTTGCTATACATTTTTTTTTATTATATATCATAAGTAAAAATACATCAATGATGAGCAACGAAGGCAGAAGTGAAAATTCTATACAAAAGAATAAGTACACATATTTTAATAAAATTGATCCTAAGATTTTAAGTTATTTGGATCTATTGTCTTCTATGGTAATTTGATAATTTGCTGATGTTTTTTAATAAATAATCTTTAAGATGTTTTAAACAGGATGACATGTATTTTTTTTTTAATTACTAGTGATAGTGGATGAAAATATTACTATGTTTTAAGAAATCTAAACTCCAATTACCAATTTTTTTTTATTTAATTTAAATAAATGGAGATAACAATATAGGTCGGATTTATAGATTAAATTTTACACAATAATTTGTTTCGTATGTATTCAGGAATAAAAAAAAGTTAAAATAATGTACCTCGAATTTTTTTAAATCAATGTCAACATTAGTAACTTTGTTGGTAGCACCAATTCCGACACTTCCAGGAGCGCAGTAAATGTTCTGAACATACGGAGAGTCTGCCAGCTTCCAACAAAGAGCGTGCTCACGCCCTCCGTTTCCAATAACCAACACATTTTTATTTTCTGACATAGTTTTATACAGTTAATGTGTTATACAAAGAGTTGGATATGTATTTTAAATTAAATTTCAGTAAAAATGATAAACAATCAATAACTCCACTTGTATAATTTATTGCTTATATTTACTATTACTATGGAGTTTTTAATTAGTGATATTGTTCATATTTGCCACCACCGGCTCTAACACGCGTAAACTTTGAAATGACGTTTTTATGAACCAGTGTGACCAAGAATCAAAGCCAACTAATGTACTTAATTCGCGTACTAACAAGGCTCTAAAAAAATATATATCTGCAATAAAATTAACAGACGAATGACTCAAACATAGAATTTTTAATGTTTTCTCTATGTCACCTAATAATGCATTCGATATTTTGATTTAAGTATAAAATTAAAGGAAATTGTTTTAATAGAATGTATAAATTGAATTTAAAGAAGCGAAATAAATTTTATAAAGTAGGTATATGGCACGAGTATAGTTGTTGAAGATTGTGAGATTGTGTTCAAGTTATGTTGATTCGCCCCATATCGTGAAATTATTTAATTACTGAATTAAAAAAAAAAATACATTACATTATTAAATTCGTTTTAATTGCGTGGTTCCACAGTTAGCTATTAATTTTAATTATTGTGTAGATGTCAGAGTGTTTTTGAATTACTAGAATTTAATAATCAGCTGTCACAAATTTTAGAACAATTTCAGTCCAACTTTTTAACAAATAATTTGAAAAAACTATGGCAAGTCAAATGCAGTTTCCAATAATGTATTTTTGTTTCAAAAGTTTCGATTCACCAAGAAAAAACCTACAACTGCAGCAGGAGTCTGTATTTAATTTACATCTTTGAAGACTAGGAAAATTTTCACGACGTCGTTTTTTTTTGTGATATATCCAAAGCATTTGAATTCCAGTAATTTTAACTCTAAAATTAATACGGTATTCCCTTAAAAATAATTCATTGAAGTTTATTTCGTTAAACTTAATCAATAAAATAAAAATATAATATGTTACTCAAGGCAAAAAATTGGGTGCATGTACTTATTTACGCGAGTGAGAAGTGATACTTCTTAGTTGTACTTACATTAAAAAATGGTTTTTAATTGCATGCAAATAATTAATTACAATAAAATAATAAAAGGACTGGAAAAGGATAATCAACACAGTCAATAAAGTTCAGCTTAAATTTTAAAATTCTTAATTCGAATTGAACTATTTAACATTCATTATCAAATAATGCCGTAACTATAGAAATTATAATACGATTTTGACATTAATATTGTTGCTATTTAAGTACCAGAAATACATATTTTTGTAATCCTAATACGCATAATTTAATATATTATAGAATATGTAAAAATTCTCTCATTATTCGGAATTCGAATTCGAAGCGGGCAGCTTCAACCTGTTAATTTTGTGTTACACAATCTTAAAATTTTACTCTCATCATTTTTTTATAACGCCACTAAAGAAGTATAACTTCAAAAACCAGTTTAAAAATTTTTCATTGTCTTATATTAAAGTATACAAAAATTGTTAGGTTATCACGTTGCTAGGCCCAGAGTAATTAGCTTATGAGTATCTGCCAAGGTTAAAAAAAAAGGAAGACAGTTGTACGTAAGTATATATATATATAGGTTGGAATCAATCATGCATCTTTTCGCAAATGTTCATAATCTCCTCACAAAGTAATTATAACAAAAATATGTTTATAAATAATATAAATTAATATAGAGACAGCCCTACTAAATGCTTGGCCAGACTAAAGCGCGAGCACCGTACGCCGCCGCTGCCACCCAACAACGGAAGGCAGCGTCAAGTGCTCCTATTCCTACTTCCGTAAAAGAACGCGGTATCGTCCGCGAATAACGCGAGTTGGACGCCAGACGACGACGGTCGCGGTACATCGTTTGTGTACGCGGAGTACAGCAGAGGAGAGAGGGTGGAGCCTTGAGGAACTCCTGCTCTGATAAGACGTCTTGTCGAGTGAGTGTGCTCATGCCTAAATGTGAAATGTCTGTTTGCTAAATAATTTTGAATAGTGATTATGAGGCGATCTGGTACTTGGAGAGAATATAACTTATATATCAGACCTGCGTGCCATACCCTATCGAAGGCCTTGGCTACATCAAAGAAGACAGCCACGGTGCTACGTTCGGTTTCAAAGCCCTCCGAGACATACTCTACTAAGCGGAGGACTTGCTGTGGACAAGAATGGGCTGGGCGAAAGCCGAACTGTTCATCTATGATAAGGCCTTTCCCTAGGAGGTGATCGCTAAGGCGAGTTTTGAGAATTTTCTCGAAAAGTTTGCTCAGACCGCTCAGGAGGCTGATCGGTCTGTAGCTGGCAGGGAGGTCGCGTGGTTTCCCTGGCTTGTGGATGTCTATAATCTCCGCCTCCTTCCAGGCGGGAGGAAAATAGCAATTTTTTATGCACGCGTTAAAAATCGCGACCAGTAATCTTAACAACGGTATAGAAAAGCATTTGATTGCTTTATTACTAATACTGAGTGAGACGGGAGCCAGATCGTCTTTAGGTTCGAGGGAGGTTTTTTGGAGAACCTCTTCCTCGATGCGACTGATATGAGCGATGTCGTGCGGAGGGGAAGCGTGAGAGCATTGAGTCTCTATAGAGTCTGCAAGGCACTCTGCTATCTCAGCGTCGTCTATGGCCCCTGAATTATCAGGTTTTTTGAGTGGGGGTATAGGGGTATATCCCTCGGTTTTGAGCGCTTTGGTAACTGCCCAAAACGCTTTGTGGGATGGTTTGATTTCCTCCATGAGGTCGCTCCAACTCTCATTTCGGAATTCCCGAACGCGAGCTTTCACTTCGCGTTGGAGAGCTCGCGCTCTGGATTTGTACTCGGGAGTGGGATATGCGCTCGCGCGGCGCAAAGCTGCGTTTTTTGCTCTTATCAATTCGAGAATATCAGGCGGAAACTTCCGGCGATCCGGAAGCGATGACAACAAAGAGTTCACTTTATATTGTAGAAAAAAGCAGTTCATCCAATTTATAATCTGATTTTATATATTTCTGTTAGAGACAAGCTTAAAGAAATGCAATGAGATTACATAACAGCGGTTCACTTAACGAGGTTGTGTCGATTGTTTTTAACAGTCCTTACACCCTGGTGGACGTGACTGTCTGCAATTTCCTGAGGAATGCCTAGTTGGCATAAAACGTACGTAGAAATTATAATTATAACGATTAGCGGACTAAGATAATTATAAAAAAAATAAACGTGTGGTACTCGGGGACTGCCGCAGTAAAGCTATTGCATAGCAGTTTTTATCAACTTATGCAATTATAGTTATTTATTTATTTATGCAGTATTTTTTTCTTTGATATTAATTTTAATTTTTCATCAATTTCTTCATTAATAAATGTACTTTATTTATTTATATTTAAAACACTTTATACACAATTTTTACGCGTGTAACTATTCACCAGCAACTGCTATTCACTGTTGTACATATGTACACCTATGTATACATTTATACTTATATGTGTACTTACGGGGCACATGCGGTGAGTGGGGCATTATAAAGATATGATAGATACCTATACACCTATATATTTTCTCACAAGCAGCTGCTTACGTATTCGTCCGATTTTGGGACAGCTCGTCTCGATCCGTGCGAGTGTCGTACAGTCGTACCATGTACTTAAACGTTAAGCAAACGCTTGGCCGAGCTACATGGTAGACGGAGTGGGAGTGTCGGCAATTTCCTGAGGATGTGCCTTGTTGGCATGAAACGTACGTAGAACTTACAATTTGACAGTTAGCGGAATTAGATAATTATAAAAATAAATAACACTTGCTTAGGTGTTCGATATCTGTCAATCCTCTGGAATCAATATTAAATCATTTAGATAGATATTCGTAGTGGAGAGGCAGATTCGAGGGTCAGCGGTGGGTTGCATGCTGCATGTTAATGCATGTTGCAGGCAAGCGTCTATATAAGTTGTAAGCCTAAGGGTAAGTGTGGTGGGCGCCTGCGCAACCTCGGGTCCTACTGACAAACGCCACTTCGACTATATGTCCAGCCCCACTCTGAATGTCATTGTTTTTAGTCCGATTTCCGGAAATCGTTTTGAATTCTTGCAATTTCTTGCATTGGGTAAAAGTAAATACTCGTCTGATTATTAACATCGAAAAGCGACTAAATGGAGCTTATAATAATTGTTTACAAATTTAAAACTTGACCACCGAAGGAATTATAAAGAACAAATACGTTATTATTTTTCCACCAAAAACCATTTTATGTTGAACTGACATACGACTAACGTATACAATTTCTTCTTAAGACCCAAATATTGACAGAAGAGACCAGTCTGATATTTTTTGCACCACATCCTTGATATTGTACCATCGGTGTAGCACACGAATCAAGCTGGAAGTATTTTCGGTATGAAAACGTTCGTTTTATTTATTCGTTTTATACTTAGTGAAATCAGTAATAGACTGGCTTGTATTATGTTCACAGCGATTTTACGTGGATATTTAAGTGCATGCGTGACCTATAAGGTCAACCATCTTTAAAATTTTTGAACTCTATAAGCTAAAAGATAATTCTTTGAGTTTTGTAGCAACAATATTTTTGAACTTGAGTAGCTCAAAATACGTAGATAAGTATCATAGCGGGAAGTATTAAGGATAACGTACAGGATGAATCGCTTTACCGACTTTTTACTAGATAAACCAGGGGCTGAATTTAATGAAATATAACTAAGCATAACTCGAGAACAGATAGTAACGCGTGGGAATAAAGTTTTTACATCTCTCTGTTTTATGTACGTTTTACGTACATTTACGATGTTGATATAGCGATCGAAACAATGAATGAACTACTTCACTTACTTTTACAAAATACACATTGAAAAAAAATTATGTGAACGCATCTGTAAGTGATTGAAGTTCAAAATTTAATCACTCATGTATGTTCACTCATAAAATGGAGAATGACGAAATTCTTCATTCTTGTCATTTCGTTTGTGATGCTTTTGTATGGAAAGGTGAAGTTGTAATTTAAAGTACTAAAATGGCTGACACAGGTTTGCGAATGAATTTTGCGGCTTTAAAGAGGGCGGACCCTTACGCGAGGGATATTGTAGATAGTGCTACACATGTTGCCCTGTATACGTTCGAGGAAAACGAATGGGAAAAGACTAACATCGAAGGAGCTTTGTTTGTGTACAGCAGAAATGGCGAACCTTATCATAGTCTGGTCATCATGAACCGCCTAAATACTAACAATTTGATTGAACCCGTATCACGAGGATTAGAGTTGCAGCTTAAAGAACCATTTCTGCTCTATCGAAACTCTAAATGCCGTATTTATGGCATATGGTTTTACGATAAAGACGAGTGCATCAGAGTTGCCACTAAACTTAACTCTTTAGTTAAGGAGTCAATGAAACAGCCAGTTCCAGGTGACAATTTGGCACAAACCTCTGGTTATAACGCAGCCACGTCGTCTGGCCCAATTGACATATTTAGTATGCTGAGTAAAGCGCAAGATGATTATAACTCTAATAAAGGGATAGTTACTAATAAAAGTATTGACCTGCAGATCGGTAGAGCGCCCGACATGACTTCACAGAGTGTTATGGATTTCTTCGCCAAGGCCGGCAGCGGTGCCGCTCAGATGCCAGCTGTGACGGCATTACCGTCTCCAGGAATTTTTGGTCCTAGGCCTGCAGATGCGCGAGATGCACCTTTATTGCTTCAGAGGCTTATGAGCAATCCAGCACATACAGTCGAACATATAGAAAAACAACAGAGGTCTGTGACGCCACAGGAGCTTCAGAGTACCAATGGCAATATAATATTAGAATCTACTATGCGCCAAAATAGTGGATTTGCAATGAAATCTACACCCATTGACAAACACAACCAGAGCAATAGCCAACACCGAACATCTTCAGTTAAAAAATGTCATCCTGCTTTAGGTGATACATCTGAAACAAATGGGCTTCTCAATTTAGAAAGTGACATGAGTTTCATGCATATATCATCTCCAAAACCTGGATCTCCACTAGCATCTTATTTGAATCAATCAGATGGCAATCATATGGTAAGCGTTTTTAATAATAGCACATTCGAAGACAGAGTTGTGTGTCCAACATTGAGTAATCATGTGGACACTCCACAGAAGCCAGCATTGATGCCACCCACGATGTTTACGAGTTCGGCGGGTGGAGAGCAGCCTCCACCTGAACCACTCACTCGTAACCAGCTCCTCCAGGCCTTCAACTACTTACTGAAAAATGATGCTGAATTTGTTAATAAATTACATGAGGCCTATGTCAAGTCTTTCTCTGAGAAAGCATTTTCAGTTTCATAAAGTATGGAGTTCACACAACATGTACAGACATTACAAAGAAATTATGATGTCTGCGTTCTTATCTGTAGACTTAGTTGTGTAGTTATTACATACCTGATTAGTTTCTTCATTTCAAAGATTTTAAAGTAAGTTTTAAATCTTGACTATATAATCTGTACAGGTAATTATTTTTGCCAGGAATATGAGATTGGCATGATCAATTAAATGACAATTTTCTTGACTGACAAAGCTTATTTTGTGATATTCATAATTTGAAGATTTGCACTGTTATTTTAAATCAATACATATTCCTGACATGCAGTTGGCACCAACTAACTGTGCTAATGTGGCATTAGTTGAAGATGTAAGTTTCGCTTCCACACCACTCTGTACCTATGCTTTTGCTTCTCTGATACATTTGTTGTTACTAATTTTACACTGGCACAGTTAGTTGACTACAATTATACATGTCCATTGATTTTTCATTCTTAAGTTTTAGTGATGTTTTCAATTTTGTGATAGTAGACCAGTTATAGAGAATTGGAGTGATGATATTCATGGAAAATAATGAACAGACTGCCACCAGCTCATTAAGACTTCCAGATTGTTCTTTAATTTGTCTAATTTTGGGTATAAGGACATTAAAAATTGTGTTAATAATAAGAACTGTAAACTGTAATTAGTATATGTTTACATATATTTTGTAATTCAGAATCATAGTTAATCATCAAAGTGTTATATTCAGTCAGTTATGTTTAGTTAACACTGTACAATTAACATAGTCAGGTGATTAACTATAATTTGATATTTTTGTTAGTACTGTTCAAAATTTTGTAATTAAAATTAATTTAAATTTTGTCTGTGCACATCCAAAAATAATTTTTAGATTGTGATAAATTCTAAAATGACTTCTTTAATGTTTGAATATATTACATTGTCATTTCAAAGAGCAATAAGAGTTGCTCTGATATTTCTGTCTAACATAATGCATTTCAGTTTTCCATATACATTGCATGTCATTTATATCCCATAAATTACAATAATCATTTTGGTAGATCTTGTAAAATTATGTGTATTCATATGTCATCATTGTAAAAAATGTTTTAGATATCTTAAAATTACATCTTTCGTTTCATTAAATTCCTGAAATAAAATATTCTGTAACTTCATATTTTTACAATTTTAAAATTTGATAATAAATTAAGAGTAACCATTTTGAATTTGAAAATTATTTAGTTCACAAGTTTTCATTTGTTGTGAATACATGACATTATTATAAAACCTTACCATTTTTCTTTGCATGCTAAAATTAAGAACTGAGATTACTCCAAACTGTTTGTTGAAGTTCGGTATTGAACATTTTTTTGAATCATATTGAAAAATTAAAGAAATTGGATATTAAATTATTGAAAAAAACATTGTTTCAAAATAAAGAGTTATCAAAGTATCTTTATTATTTATTGAATATACTACACCATAACCATGGCAAAAGATTTGTTTAAATTGGAGTAGTAATAATATATAAGAGAATCTGTCAGATCTGGCCTCAACATATTACACAAACAAAATAACAATAATACTGAAAAAATTTAATCAATATTTAATATCAACTACATGATAGAATTCTACACAAAAAATGTTATTTTATTATATAGTGACTGAACACTGGTCATAGATAAAGATGAGTACAATTGATACAGATGAGAGAATAGGAAAGATCTATACACCCTATAAAGAGTTTGTAAGTCTATTTGAGGTGGAGTTGTACTATAAAATATATAGACACAACACTATATAATAGATTGGCATGGGTAATGATACTGGCACTTTGTCCATTGTAGTTATCTAGTAGTTATACTGGGTTATTAGGCATTTTTGAAGATTTTTGTTTTTTTTTTATAAAATAGCAACTACGTGACTTTTATTAATGAATATAAATAGCTACTGTTGTTTTCAATACACCACATGTTCATTTCAACCTTCCTTTATAATCATCCTAGCTGGCCCGGCAGATATTCTGCATTTTCTTGTAGGTTGATTTGCCCATATAGTTAATGCCCACAGCTGCACCAGCATGGGTGTATGATTTTTTTTGTATTGATCAATATTAATTTCAATCCCAGTCTCGTTTTTTATTTCGATCGTCACAATTTTGATTATAATCTTGTCCCAACTCATTTTCAACCCTAGTCTCATTCTTAATTTTTGTTCCAGTGTCGGTTTCGATTCAGATCCCGGCTCCATTGTTTCACTCTCAGTCTCGCTTTCAGTTCTGATTCTGCTACCAATCACAGTTCCGATTTCCGAAGCCGAGGGTTAATATCAAAATAAAATGTAGCCAATATTACTTGAGGATAGTATAGCTTTCTATAAGTAAATTAAATTTAGAATCTTAGTGTAGTTGTTCGCTTCAATAATACAAATACATAGCAAAGCTGAAGATAAATCCTAGTAGGCATAATACACAAAGTATGAAACTTCCTGCTCACACTTTAAATTTTGATTCTGTCATCTCATTTTCAGTCATTCTTTTGTAGGAAATGAGTCTGTGTCCATTATGATTCTAATTCCTCCTCATTCTTGATCTGATCTCGATTCTGGTTTTGCTTCAGATATTGATTACGGTTCCACCTTTGATCCAATTCCAACAAATTATCCCATTATTAACATTTTTCATTACTCCAGACAAGCAGACATACATACAAGGGGTCCTTTTGATCTAATCTCGATTCCGGATCTGCTTTTTTTCAATCCTAATAGATTATCCCATTTTTAAGTATTTTTTTATGCAGAAACCCTAAAAATTATCCTACATGTAGCCCAGTAAGCTCCATTACCTTTCACTGAAAGTTGCATCGTGATCTGTTCAGTCGTTCTGAAGATACCCCAAAGGAACAGACAGACAGGGTTATTTTCTTTCATGTCCCCCACTATACGCATAAAACATAGTGGATAGGTAGTGACGAAAATAATCGACAATAATTTTTAACACTTCATAAATTTAAAAAAATGTAGTTGTATAAACACAAGGGATAAAACTAAGTACTTAATTAAAATTCAAGCTTATTTTACACTAAGCAATATATTTGATTCTTTTATTTGCATATATATACTAGTTTTTAATTGAAAATGTGGGACAAACACATTGCAACGATTTCCATAGAATACCTAGAATGTTTATTGCTGAGGTTCAATATTGTAATGGTGATTATGCTAAGAATTAGGGTTCATGTCATCAATTTATACTTACTCTAAAGCTCTGCTTTTATCACCACCATATTGATGCTATGTTTAGAAAATCAATTCTAATCCACATTCCGATCCTGTTTTCATTGTCAATTTTGATTCCACTGTCAATACAGAATCTGGTACTTACAGCTCTTAATTGATTCCAAAAAATTCTGCTTTTGATTCTGGGTATAATTTCCGATTCCATCTTGAATACGATCTTGCAAGTGGCTTTGATTCAAATTGCTCACTATTTTAATCCAGAGTTCATTCTATACAAACTAACTCTCAATATCGATTCAGAGCACAATTTCAATATTAATTCTGAGATCTCATTGACTTAGATTCAGAACTAGTTTTTGATTCCATTTTAGATCCTACTTCAGGATACAGTAAGCAATTATCCGAAAAGCAAAATTTTATTACGATTCAGTTATTGGTATGACAAAATCAAACAAACTTAGTTATTATTCCGGAAAAGTATGTCTCCAATTATTTGATATAAACAACCTTGAAATAAATTAGTCTTATAAATCATTGTTTAAGAGCAAAGAAAAATGTCACAATTCAAGGTCATTGGGAGGAGGTATGCAGGACATGCACCATACATGTGTAGCATTTCAGAGCCGAAAACTAGCGATTTTCGGTTTTATTGGAAGCTGTAAATTAAACTTCATGGACAGAAAAATAATGAAAACTTTATTAATCTTTATGACGCCATTTTTGTACCATGTTTACAGGTTTTCTCTATGTACTTGACATATATGAAGTGTCATAAGAATGTCTGTAATCAGACATATAAGTTGAAAACTAAACCTTGGTCATTAATTTTAGGATATCATTGCATAGTTTTTGACTTGTATTCTGGCATCAGGTCTTCAAGTACTTCGATCCAACTACTTGTAGTTTCCACAAACTTGTAGTTTGTATTATCCATGGTTTTACATTATGTTTACGTGTTTGAAACAATTTCCATAGTAAGGAAAGGCGAAGAAAAAATTTGAAATTTAGACAAACGCACAATAAATTGTATGAAAATCAATCAAAAAAAGTAATGAAAACAATGATTCTAAAGAATTTTTTAAAAACAGCTTGAAATTATAAAAAAAATATAATGACAATAAGGTGCATGAATAAAAAAAGTAATCATTTTAAATCGATTTAATATCACTATATTACAAATTGTTTTTGAACTTTTGAACAACCTGTCGAGACCACAAAACTATTATATATGTCAACTTGTAGCAAGTCGCATTCAAATAATTGTATCTCAACATGTATCAACAAATTTATCCTGTAACTATTTGAACAGCATAGATACAATAAGTATAAAAGTTTGTCAATTCTTACCAATTGCACAAATCGACTGATTACAAAATAAAAATAAAACAATCACAAAACTTATAGACGTTCACGTCACTTATGTGTAACATTGTACATATTGCTTTTAAGTATATACAATAAATTGTGCTACTAATTGTGTGATATCGGATAGCATAGACATGGAAAGTCCAATTACTCTCATGTTTCACATTGAATAACACAAATGTTTAATCTCAGTTAAAGAGTTGACCACCCTGTTTAATCAAGCAACTACTGGAACATTTTGATATGCAACATCAAAATAACTTCTAAAATCATCCTGCTCATTGGTCATTTTTACTTAATTGTTGGTGATTTGTAATAGATAAGTCAATTGATAAATTTTGGTCATATGAACCAAATACATTTATTTTTGAGGTGACTGCAAACATGAATAATGAAAATTTAGGTACATAAATAATCAGCTATATTTTTAAAGTTCATTATATTATATAATAATATACTATTTTGGATAGTGGCTGGTAGTTATATATTAATTCTGAAATCTTGATACGAATTTAGAAGTCATTGTTATGTCAATATGTAATATTAATGGTAGATATTGAAACTACATCTTTGGTAATAATACATAAAAAGTAAAAATGACCAAATTAGAAGAAAAAAAAAAACAAAACAATATTTTATGCCATTCATTTATGTACGGCAATCTAAAATTATAGCATCCTAAGTAATAATTAATATTAATAAAAAAAAAAATATATATATATCGATGATTTCACTGTACCAGGTTACTTTTCAAGCAGCAGACTCCAGAATCTAGAGATCTATATATGAACTATTGCGAATATCAAAAATAAATAGTGAAATTTTATTTAATGACCTAAAATAAACTAGTCTCAAGTAGTCGGTATTAGGTCTTTGATATAATAAGCGTACAGTACGATCAATACTCATCAATAGAATTGTTTTCTAGTTTGTGTTTACATAGAAAAGATTCTGTATACATAATATAATCTATCATATCTCTTATTGTTGAAAATCAATAACTGAATTTATAAAAATGAGTAACTTTAGGCCACTCAATAAATAACACATTTGTATTGTAATCAAAACATACATTGCCATTATGAAGAGGCACAATATAGTTAAGGTAACTTGGTCATGTGCAAGGAATGTTTGCAGACGTAATCCCTAAATAACTGGTCACTGGTCATTTAGTCATAATGGATCACTTATATACTAATTTTAGCTTCAAAATGAATTATTTCAAATAAACATTTCTTGCACATGAATGCCTTTTATATTAGCCATTGGTATTACATGTTGAAAATTTTAATACAAATAAAGAATCCAAATCAATAAAATGAGAAATACATGGGCAATGAAGAGGCACTCTGATAAAAGACTTACGTGAAATTCTATAAAATTCAGTTTTAATACTTCCAGCTAAGTACATATATATGCATATATATATATATTGAAAAAGTATTAAATATTGTCAAGAGAGTTCACAGCACATCAGATTTATTAAGTAAAACTAAATACAACAATGAAATGGGATTCTACATCATCATCCAACTATTTTGTTATTACTGTTTTACTATATTATGGACAAAGTCAAGTATGAACTTTTCAGATATTATTCAGTAATCAATGATTTTGTACCTCAAATAAAACATTTAAAAAAAAACTTGTTGTCGTGGGACATACAGTGGAAGAAAGTTCCTTTCGCTTGATATTGTGTTATATGCATAGGAATACTAAAGAGAATTATCAAGTTTTGAGAGTAATTAAATGAGACATACAAAATAATATCTTATGAAAAATATTCACTTACTTAAAATTGGATAAAATACATACAGAACAGTGAATTATAAGTTATATAAGAAACTTTAAATAAAGCACTAAACAGTGCCATTTTTTTTTTTAATGAAATGCTTTGTTGAGTTCAAGCTGCACTATTACATCATTTTTGAAATTGATAATAATGATAATGAATATGATGTCACTTTTATATATGTATAAAATGAGTTTAAGGGCTTAAAATTGAAAACTCATTGTCCAGAACAGAAAAAAACAAAAGATAATCAAAGAAATTACCTCAATGATATTATTATTCATTGCAAATGAATGTGACATGATAATAGATACATATTTTTACCAAAATTAGAAAAATTACAGAAAACATAATTAACGCCGCGTCGGGCGCGGCTGCCGCCATATTTGCTTAATAACTAGCGTCTGTTAGAGAAGAGAGTGAGTCACTGAAAGTTGAATGGAGGAGCAGAATTCTTTTTTCTTATCTGTCACCTAACACCTGCAAGCTGTGTTAAGGAACTTCGTCCCAATAACCACTAAAATAAGAGTTAATGTAATAAAAAATAATTGAAAACATATTGAACAATGTCCATAAACAGTTCTTGCAGATTTGCTGTAAATTACCTCAATTTTAAAAAACAATGTTATCCCTCTTTTATTTGTCATGGTACATCACCTAATATATGCATACAATATTAAATCAAATTTCTGTGTATATCTTTAATTCAGTGAGTGAACTTTGGTTTTCCATGAACTGTGTTTTTGTAAATTAATGACTAGAAATAACACTAAGGTCAGGTGTTATTTTACTTGTAATTGTTACTGTTCTATGTGAGATTTAAAATTTTTGCATCCAGTTTAAGGTACTTGAAACATTATTAAAATATAAAGAAAATTTGTATTCTAACACATGTAACACATCATTGATATTTAACATATGATTATTTCAACACAGAATTTCTCCATTAACAAAGCTCTCTGGCCAGACGTCGTCTGTAAACATTAGGTAGCTCTATTTATAAAACTCACTTCTAAAAATATATTTCTGTACTAGTGTTGTAACGGAACCTCGCCTTCGCCTCTGCAAGATTTTAACGGAGTTGTAATGGAGGTTTGATCACGTTTTGTCATTCCGTGCGGTGCGACGCTATACACTGAGTTTACGAAAGGCATCCTCCAAGTGGGTGTGAAGTGCAATCATCAAAAAGGGATATACAGTTAGGTTAGGTGTATCTTGGTAGGTGGGCAGTATGAATAGAGAGAGTGCATACCTTGGCCTTGTGCATTCCTTAGTCACTTCTGATTGTTGCGTAAGGAATTATTGTGTAGTATGTCATCAATATATAAGTAGGACATAGAAGCATTAAAAATGGGACCATGGTACGGGAGATAATTTTAGCGAAGTGTTTCATACTGCTATTAGTCTCAAGGTAACCATGTTACAAAACAATTGTCATCAAAATGTTCATTTCTCATTTAAAACAGTGCAAAATTCGAACCCAAAAGCATATATGAGAATATTGAATATTTCACAAAAAATAAAATATACATGATCTCAATAGTAACACTATACCATTTTAGGCTCACAAGTAGATGTTAAATAAAACACTCAGTGGCATCCTGGTGATAAAATAGTCATAGATATCATCACGTCGGTAAACCAGTACCAATTGGAGAACAAAAAACTTATATAAGTTAATTTATACATATAGAAATACTGTTTTAATAGATATTTTAATTTTTTATATATAATTGGTACAATAGTTTTTTATAATTTTCTGCAAGACCTGCATTATCATAAACTAGTTAAAAAACCTTACTAAAATAAATAAAATTATTTTTGATGTGTTGCATTACAATTTAATTTAGAATGTATTGGGATCGAAATAACAAAGAATGCATCATGTGACATGCTTAAAGATAGACTTTAATTTTATATTAATTGAATTTGTAAATAAATATAACAGTTTATCACACATATCATTACAAACTCAAAAACTTGTGTTATATTTAAGACTTTTTAATAATGCTTAGCGGTTTGTTTTCATAACTTTTATATTTGATAGGACCTATCTATATACAACAATCGTAATAATTAGTCAATGTTATTGAAATTGCTCGATGCAAGCAAAATCAAATGACATTTGACAGGATTTTTTGTTAGAAATAGACCAGGATTATGTGTAATGAAAAATCTGTTGCAGAAATTATTCAAGAACTGCTGGACAATGCCATCGAAAGGAAATTTTTATCTGTGCATAAAGAATATACAGAACTTTTCACCTCTGTTAACCTTTGCATTTGTGGAGACCAATGTCTGTACCTCTGCCTCCACTAAAATAGCTTCCGTTACAACACTATTTTGTACACAAAAAAAGACAATGTTCTTTATAACCAAATCAAATTATTATTTTACTAATGCAAAATATATTAATAGTCTATTTACTATTTCATGTTCAACATATACACTGTTAAGTCTGAATTTTATTTAAGTGGATTAACAAAGTCATATATAAACAATAAAACTATTTGAATAAAGAACTTTATTCAAGTACTGATAAACTAAAAAATAATAAAACACGAAAATGAGCAGGCTACCTTAAAGTTGGTGGGACGCATGTATGGGTCACTCAAAGAATGACAAGTCACTTTCTTTTCACCATAAAAATCAATGGCTTGTTTGTTTTCACAATATATTTCTTTTCTTCAGTTATTTTACTCTCTGTTATAAAACCAAACTTATAATATATCTATCAATAGTAGTCTATGCATTCCAACTGCAGCATTGAATGAGCTAACAAGTGAAAAAATAATAAATAGGGTGGAGGCTCCGGAGTCCTTCATTTGTACAAAAAGTACTTGCCCACCTGCAACGCAACAGCACGTTAATGCATTTGCACCTCCCAGTAGAAAATATGCACAGGCTAATACTAAAAAAGCAACTGGCAGGAAAGCTGTAGTATAAAAATGATGTTAAAACATATTGTATACACTATAGAGTGATGTCTCAGTACATCATACAGCATTTATAAAGTATTAATCTTGTCTTTATCTTAAATAATTTTGTAACAAATATAAGCTTGAACTTCAGCATGCTAAGTTCTGAGTTTGATCTTCTTTAATTATATGTTAATAATAGATGGATATTGTTGAAAATTCATCTTCAAATTTCCATACCATTTTTGTTGTGGTTTTTGTGTTTAAAAGGCTCGTCTATAAGGTATTTAAATGGTACAGGAAAGATTCTAGATGAAGATTATTAAAGTAAATTCATTTGCACAGTTGTATTATATTTGGAATTGTTTAAAGATGTAGTGATAGGTGATGCGGTGTACCAGTGGGCTATGTGTTCCAGCGGCTGGCATAAACAGCTGCGGGGGCTACCAGAGGCGATGTAAGTGCAGATTACGCGAGAGCACGGAGCGCACGTCGTGCGTGAATCGCAGCGCGTCAAGCACCGGCAGCAAGTTCAACAACGCTACGTCCAATGGGTCCGAGAACCATGATTTTATTGGGATTGCATTATCTGAAAGTGTAAGTTATTTTCCTTTACATGACAATCCAGTTAAACGTCCTTAGTCCTTAATACACTTAATGAGCTTTACCTACTTAGATATATACTGTTTAATACCTATACATACAATAATATAGCACCGGATAAAATTTGTATGTTACTTATATTTTTTCCATGTAGATGACTTATGAATTCGGATATGTTGATACAGTTTAAAATAAAAAAAAGTAATGTTCTTGTACAATGAAAAATCTACCTTTTAGAACCAGCAACAATTTTTTTTCTTATATAAAGGACAACAGGATTGTCCTTTATATAAATAAAGGACACAAATGATAATCAGAAGTTAACCAATAAAAAAAGAATCCATGAAATTAGTTTATAGGCAGCAAAAATATCAAGCAGATAATGGTACATACAAAAATAACATTTTCAAAAAAAAAAAAATAAAAGGTGTCCACGAAAATCCATGTAAATGATTGTTTAAACCAGGTATGGGCAACCTTTGACATGTTGTGGGCCAAACTTTAGTGTGCAAATATGTTCACGGGCCGCATTCAAAAATAGGTGCATTTTAAAGTAGTGTTTATAATTTTTAGTGATAGATATCAGACATAAAACTTTTCAAAATGTCTCATAGGCCGGATCAAATCTTACAATGGGCCAGCTGTTGCCCACATATGATTTAAACAGACATGAAAAACAAATAAATAATTGACCAGTCATCTTCTTTACTTTTGTATGAAATAAGTGGAAAAGTAGTTCCGATCCCAAATTTATTGTCAACTGATAATCATTTCAGGGTCTTTACATTCTTAGTTGGAGCACCTACTAAATTATTCTTATACAAACTATTATACTTAATCTTTATAATGTAAAAGTACTACAATTCATCACATTTTCATTCTCTTCCACATTAATTTACACTGTTTCTACTGTTATCACTAAAGAGTTCTGATGTGTTCCTGCAAGATTTTTGCTTTGGAATTACATAAAAAAATGAAAATATATAGGTAGATTAAGAAGTAATTGATTAATCAACTTTAATTCTGTATATACTAGGTTTTACTAATAGACAATGAAGAGTAATTTCTAGTGACAAACTGCAGTATTATCGCTTAACTCCTAACCATTAAGAAGTGCTGCGGCTTCCATTGTCAGCTCAGCAGCATATGATATGATAACTGCTATATGCAAAAACATGAATATCTAAAAATGCTGGCCAAGAGCATGTCCGACCATGCTCATTATAGGGTTCCAAAACCATTATTACAACAAAATACATTACAGATGAGAAAAGTACATTGTTACACTTTTTCATGTTTACCCAGACAGCATAGTTATAATTTAGTCGCCTATAAGTAGAAAAACAAGTAGGTATGTCCACTATTACTATTAAACTAGTATAAGTGCATAAACAAAAGAGCAATCTTCATGGCACTTATATCCTTTTGTTAAGAAGCAGTTTTTTGGTAATAACTCAAAAATAGTAAACCTCACCATAGTCAAAATAATTTTCATTGAAAATATTTATTATGCGTTACCTTTGTTATTTTTTTCATATTTTTTGGACTTTGGTTTAGAAAATAGAGGGACACACACAATTTCTGCAACTTTCAAAGCGATCATTTTCGAAATTATTCACGTAATCAGAAAAATTGCATAAATACAAGTGTTTTCAAAAAAACTATCGAAATATGTACAAATATCATTGACATTTGCTAAATTTTTTTTTCAGCATCTGTACATGTATGAAGTGCCCCCCTAGAAATATTTTTATTTAACTACCAAACTAAATAGCGGCTTATATGACACCTACACTATAAATTTCATCTATATATATCTTGTAGTTTTTGAATAAAAAGCTTGTGATATATTGACAGATGGACTTGACGAAACTATAAGAGCTCCGTTTTTGTCATTTTGGCTCGGAATCCTAAAAAAGATCTAAAAGACACTATATGTGCCTATAATATTTGAGGGTTTCCCTTGATTTTCTAGGTGTCCCATCATTACATCCTGACTTGATGACTATGGGAGTACCTCGGGA
Organism: Eumeta japonica; assembly: GCA_005406025.1. Taxonomy (NCBI): domain Eukaryota; kingdom Metazoa; phylum Arthropoda; class Insecta; order Lepidoptera; family Psychidae; genus Eumeta; species Eumeta japonica. The sequence goes on along the minus strand of BGZK01001117.1, from coordinate 83,867 downwards.
GTATACCCTTTCAAACAATTTTTTTTTAGAAATCAAATTACAATTGACAAAATTATCGCTGAACTTACATAAAAAATACATACACACAAACACAACCTCCCACTTTTTTTAAGTCAGTTAAAATCATAAAAAAATGAGATTTATTTTTTTGCATTAATGCTTACACATTTAAAAACATCCAAAATATATGAGGTGTCAATAGATGTAACAATGAATTTATTAAATAATAAATACATATGGATGGTTTTGTTTTGCAGGGAAAAATGGAGAGAGCACTAAAGGATTATGTCGCAGAAGGGGATAGAGAAAAAGGATGACAGAGTACAATGAAAAGGTTCTTTATTTGTGGTTCAATATCAAAATCTCGATAGAGATTCTTTTGATAAAGTGTAAATTCGCAAAAAATTATGACGTATTTCAAGTGTTATTTTGTAACCTATGAAATAAAGATATTTTGAATTTGAAATTTGAATTTGCTATGCTGGTGGAGCCATAGGCAAATGCTAGTTTCAAATAAATAAAGCATATTTATATAAAAGAAAGAATTACTATTTTTTATACAAACTACAACTAATAATACTGACCAAGATATGTTTCACTATTGATTGAATTAAGCATTAAGAAATTATGAATTAAACAGAGGAAGAATTATGTAATACTGATGTCAATATTCAATTATGTCCTATAAAGTAATAGTTCCATTTATTCAAGATAACAACAAACATACTTTTAATGTAATAACAAATCATAATTTTAATGTCTGTTAAACTATCTCAATTTTTTTTTTATTATGTAGATGCAAGTAACACATCCTACTGTTTATATTCTGAATTCCATTGAAGTCTTAATGAAATTGTATAAAGCAACACCAAGACAATTTTCTAGTTGATCCGTTCCAATTCTAAATACTTTTTAAATTTTTTTACATTATTTTCTAAAAACTGAAAACTGCAAATTGCATTTTATGTATGTACATAAAATGCATTTTATGTACATACAATTCCATATGATCAATATTTTAATTACTGTGTTTTTAGACCTGACCAAAATTTATTTGTGGCAATTAAAACAACTGCAAATATAATTGTGTGTGCAATATTTAGAAATTTACCATGTTATTTTAAGACCATAGACTGGGTTTAAGATGTGAAATTTTATCTATTTTCTTAATTAAAAAAAAAAAACCTTGAAATTGATTTATATTACTTGTCCTAGTTTGGGTAACAAATTCATATGCATACCAACTTTCCAACATAATCAGCATAGTAGATTTCTGAGCAAACTGACTAGGACATGATATTGACACACAAATGATTCTATAAGGGTTCTTTTTTTATTGGGATGCATGGAAGCCTAAAAAGAATACAAGGTGTTCTTTTTTAAAAAATAGAAAATTTAATGATACTACAGACAAATTAAAAAAAAAAAATATTCTCTAATAACATTACATTAAATAAAGATTAAAATGAAAATGCATTTGGTTTAGTATGCAACATTTAGGTAGTGAGTGATTAATGGGTAAACTGTTCACACAAAGAGAGGTCTGTGTCGGGAAGACAATGAAGATAGCTGTGTATAAAGTAGTGTACTTAGTGAGTAGCTTTACAGGTGCACTAAATGTATCTCACAAAATCCTCGTTGCTGATTAATAAATACCATTTTTTGTGTATCATAATGCTGCATGTAATATTTATAATTAATTTTTTAATCTATATACCTGGAAAGTCTCGATATGCTCCAGGTGAGTTATCCAATATGAACACCCTGTTCAAGTCATCACATATTGATGTTAGGTTTTTTGTATAGGAACCATGTTCTGCTGTGCAATGTTGCCTGAAATAATATAATACAACATAAATAATTATATAAAAGGTGAAAAATTCAATCAGGAAGTCATAATTTGCAATGAGGATTAAGATATCAATGTTATCAGGTTTATTTCTCATTCGCTATAGAAGCATATCTTTCCTGCAAGGTAATAAGGAAAGTATGTTAAGACTGAGAATTTTCATATGCAATCTATGTCATAAACAATATTTTATTCTTGTTTTTGGGCATACTTTTCTCTTGACTATGATATTGTTGGCAAGGATAATATGAGCAACAAGAAATTAGTTGCTTTAATAAGTGATACAATAGAGGATGGCCTGCATTTTATTAACTAAACTCATAGGTCCTAACCTATGCTGCCTCATATAGAAGATTGTACAGAGAGCAAGTGCAAAAAGATTGAGAAAGTTCAGCAAGCATGAAAGTAATTATGCTCAAAAATATAAAGAAGTTGTATCAGTAATGTTTGTGTTTAGCCATTGTGTTTAGACACTTATTGTTTATGTTAAATTGTTAACGTAAACAATACATGTCACCTATTGTTTGCTTCTTCGAAATTCTTTAAAGCTTTGCGGCGGTTAGCGTTAAGACATAAGTAAGCCTTGGATCATAAGTTTTTGATCATTGTCCTGGAAACATCGCTTTACTTACTGTGTGATAAAACTGGCTTAAAATGAGTCCAAAAAGAAAAGTAACAACACTCACATACTCTGATAAAGGGTGGAACAAGGGTACATACATACATATGTACATATCTACCTCTATATTAACCTATCCCTAACATAGACCCTTGATAACTTAAAACCTCTATAACTTAAAGTATTTTGTGTTTCCCTTGGACTTTAACTTATCAAGGTTCAACTGTATAATACAATTATGAGAGTCAATTAATATGACACAACAGTGCCACTAGATGGTTGCGGCTGGAGCGCCAGGGCACTTAGAACAACGCGTCAGCGAAAACTAAGTGAGCTCCGAATTTGACTATCCCTCAGGCTGTCCGGGAGTGTACAGTTTGGATTAGAAAAGTTTTGTCAATACATATTTCGTAATCATGTAATTATATACATTAATTGTAAATTATTTAGTGGATATTCAGGCCATACAAAATACTTCTAAGAGTTTTATCCCTAAAAACAATGGAATTTACACAAATAAACTCATATAACTCTGCATTGAAATACAAACTTAATAAAAATTGCAATTAAGGCAGATGCTTTAATTCAATGTTCTACAGAACAAAAAAGGCATGTGATTACTCCTAAGTAAAGATATAAGATATGAAAAATTTTCAATTCTATTGTGTTGAGAGAATTTTTTTTGTATTTCATGTATAAATTTCATATTTTAAGATAATTTTTCAACATTTTATTTATATTTAATTATCACTGGGTGTAAAATAAAATCTGGCATTTTTTTTATAAAAGTGCAGTAAATGACGATATAAATAATTGTGGAAACCCCTGATATATTTATTTTCTGTTTCAAAATTAATTGATATAGTGTAGATTTATAATAATAAAAAACATCGCGCATTCAATGCTTGCAGAAGCGCAGGTGGCAGGCCAATGCTTGAGCAGCGGAAGAACGTTACCGCCCGCTCCCACTTGGTCCTCGAATCGCCTAGCGGCCGCACCGTTACCGATTCGGTAATTCCCCGGTTCGAGTGAGGACAGTCAAACGAGGGAGGGGAAAAGCAACGACATTGAAAATATGTATCTATTTTTATTTTCACTCTAGTAGCTTAGTGGCTGTGACCTACTAACCTACCTTTTTTTTTTACTGTGCATTGAACTATTTATATATATATCGATTATTAGTATGTTTAATTTACATTAATTGCATTTTATTAAGATTTAATGTTTTTATTTATTTATATTGTTTACGTAAACAAAATCGAGTTTATTAGATATCATTTGCAAAATACCAGGAGTTATAGTGTAGAAGAGTATCTATGCAAAATGTAATTTATTCAAAGAGTTAGGACGTAATACAAAAAATACTCTTGCAATGTAAGTCCAAGTTGTCCAAAACTAGGCAGACAACTCTCGGACCACAATCAACACTGTGCAACGTAAGCGCGATGGATATTGTTTTGCTACTACTGGTCAAGGAAACTATACCATACAAAGTGTCTATTGTTGTAGTGTTAAATACTTAGGCCAAAACCATAACTAAGCACGCGATACGTAAAGTAACCATTGGTATGCATTGTATGTATGTGCACAAAATTTTGTAAAAAGTACATAAACAGTATTTCTATAAATACTTAAATAAGAACTGTGTGTCAATTAATTTTTAATTGAATTGTGTACTACTACTGGAGATACAAGGTATTTTCAACATCAGTCATAGGTAAGTCTATCCATTAAGTTTATAAGTCATAGTGGTCTCTTAACACAAAACTGACTACCTGGCGCAACGATCCAGTTGCTGCCGCGCTCTGCGTCATAGTTACATAGATCTTTGGTAGGAGGCACGCACACCCGTCGCCGGTGCGTATATGTACCAGGCGCACGCGCGCTCATGCTAAAGCTACATAGAGTTTTTGGAAAAGCATTTACAAAAATGCTTTACCTATACATCTCTAATTTTGAATTAATGCTCGATTTTATTTTACATCCAGTATGTTATGCTTATTTAGTTTAACAACTTGTTGCCATGTTGTAGGTAGTGACATAATCCCATTGTTATAGAAATTATGGGACTTCTGATCAATCAACTCTGACAAGTAGTTTCGACAGTCTTCTTTTGATTAACCTAACACTACCTAAAGAATTTTGAAAAGATTGAAACAGGTGAAAATCCGAGCATGCAACGTCAGGGCTGTATGGTGGATGCATTACCACTTCCCAACCAAACTTTCTCAATATTTGCCGAGTGGCTAAAGATGTGTGTGGTCTGACATTATCATGGTGAAAGAACACACCCTTTCTGTTGAAATTGAATTCCTGTTTCTTTTCCTTCTTGTTAAATCTCATCAGTAATTGACAGAAGATTTACATTGATAGTTTGGCCCGGTGGTAAGAGCTCATAATGAATAATGCCCTTCCAATCCCACCGTAACCATAGCATTAACTTATTGCAAGTTATTCCAGGTTTTGATATAGTCTGCAGAGCTTGTTTGCCTTTTAACCATGATCTTTTTCTTATGTTCTTAGGGGCCACCCATTAATTAGGTCACACTTTAGCGGGCGGCGGCAACGAAATGTTTCAATGCGCAACAAGGAGGTGAAAAACTTTGTGACGTCAAATCCGAAATAGGAAAACGAAAGTATTTTATGGTTTATCCCCAGCACTTTAGTTATGTTGTAAGCACTAACATACCGATCTTGCTCTACTTTTTCCAAAATGGCATCGACTTTATTTGTAACAAGTCGACCAGAACAAGGTTCATCTTCAACATCAAAGTTACCGGACTGAAAACCCTTGAACCAGTTCTATGCTACTCTTACCGACACTGTATTAAGTCCATAAATGTCACAATTTTTTTCGTGGCTTGTATTGCATTTTTCCCTTTTTTTAATAAAACTTCAAAATGTAATTAATTTCTATGTTAGATGCACTTATTTTGGTGGCCAGAAAAACTGGCACAACCAAAGAGATTTTACAGTAACTTTTTGCTAATTAAATATGAAAAACTTTAATGAAATTTTTTAGGATCAGATGGTGCTGTTATGTCTCAGAAGATATATTATTAATGACAATATTTGGAACTGGTAAAACTTAGGGACTCATCTTATTAGGTCAAAAAAATTTTAATTTCAATAAAATAGAATACAAAACATGAACCCGGTACCAACGAATTCTAAAAAAATGTTCTGATCACTTTCATATCACTCCATTAAACTACCAAAATGTAAAAACTCGTATCAATATCATATTGTAATGAGTTTGTTCAGTGCCATGTCTATTGAAATATAAATTTTATCTAGAAGATATCGAATACATTTAACATTATACCTGTAGAATCGCCGTCGTAGTATGCCGCGGCCGTTGTCCAGCTTGTCAGCAACAGCCGCTCCATAGATCTCCATCGACGCTGTGAACACAACTAGCTCGTACCACTGGGATACCTGGAAGTCGGTACCACCATAGATTCGTGGCATCAATTTTCAGTGTTACCAGTATTCTAATAAATGATTGAAAAGATAAAATTTGGAAATGTCACTTTAACACGCACACACACACATACTTTATGGAATCGATTATGTATTTTTCTGCAAATATTCATAATCTCCTTCGTTTTAGAACAACTTTGCCAAATAAACCAGTCATAGAAGTAGCAGTTTCGGAGAAATATAACTTAAAACGTGTTTTAAAAATTTACGATGTTCCAACATTATGACCTTGCCGAAGGTCGTGGGTTATGCCGTGCCTTCCAAACGCGTTCAAAAGTGCATCCAGTCTCGCTCTGACAATCATGCGTGTCGCCGCGTTTCCCTAGCTAATTCGCGCTGTCTGCACGCGGTCGTTGACCTTTCAAGAAACTTTATGTATTTTATTATGTGATAGGTTTCCGATATTGATGTTTTAGAGACTAAGATTGTGTTTGATTATTATTGAAGTTTTAATAACAATGCCTTCCACTGCTATCGAATAGCCAAACATGATTTATTGTTGGGGAGTTTGCAGAGGTGACATTGACGGCTCTAAGACTTACAGTGAAATACCCTGACAGTCAACAACCTGCTAGTCTGCAAATAATATGTCGTTCTGGGTGTCGTTTACGCGATAATTAGCCTTAGTTTACTTTATTTAAAGGTGTATGGAACACATGTGCAAAATCAGAGACTAATGTTATAATACCTTCGGCGACCTTTATGTTACTGACAATATCTAATGTCATTTGTAGGCAAGTGGCTAAATAATTTCTTTAAAAAATAATAAATCGCATAGCCCGAGTGCTGGGCATAATTCGAGTTTGTCACGTGCCCGGGCACTCTGCGCCACGCGACACGGCGGTCTGGCCGAGCTTTTATTAGGATTGCGATTATATTATTTATAAGTATATTTCCAATGATATATTTTTGTTAAAGTTACTTTGGCAAATTTGTTCTAAAAAAGAAGGAGATTATGGATATGTATTTGCGAACAGATGTATGATCAATTCCATCTTGTATATACCATCCAATGTGACCTATCAATAATATGTAACCTACTAATTATAAAGGGGTTTCGTTTGACCTTCTATCTCACTTTTACAAAAAATACCCCTGAAAATAATTTATGAATTAATAACATTTTCAATGTGCTAAAGCCATTCTTATGATAGCTCGTCATAATATGATAAGCTGTCAAAGGCTAATAACAATGTTACAGCACAAGAAAAGACTGTTCAAGTGCATATCATGTGACATATTGAATAAACGGGTTTTATATAAACAATACAAACATCCAAATTTTTACAATGCCACATTGCATAACTTTACATGTAAAATAAGAATTATTGTATATATCAAACTATTGAACCTATACTCTAAATATGGGACCTTATAGTTTGTAGGAAAATCTCAATAAAAATCTTGTGTCAAAATTGCCATGGAGAATGCAAAAAAGTGTCAAAGAGAAAGCATGTTGATTAATCTTATAAGAATTAATGCCATGATTTATAGAAAAAACACTCTCTGACTATATACAAGACAGTAGCACTTGGTTAGTGTTTTTTGTAATGAGCTCCAATTTTGTTGCTTATCTAAAATCATGATTTCAACCTTTGACCACTGGTAAATTAGACTGTAGTCAATAACAAACTTTAGAATGGCAAACATTATTTCTTTACAAAAATAATACTTATCACTCTTTATCATAATGATATTAAGATACTGTCATTTGCATTCCAGATAAGCCATTTTCATATTGTTATTTACTGGCTTCAAAATGATACAGTTGTTATTTTTCTCATCATGTAATTGCACTGTACATGCGACATAATAAATAGATTTTGTGAAAATAACAATTATTTCCTTACCAATAGTATATTTTTGAGATGGATCAAATGTCAAAAATTTTAAATTGTTTGTTATTGTATTAACATTGATGAAGATATTAATATTTTTAATAAAATTGACATATTTGTTAGACTTCAATAAAAACTGGTAAAAATGTGTACTAAATTAATTGTTGATTCTACTTAATTAACACATCATTAAGAATATCAGAATCAAGTCATATATATAATAACAATAGAAATAAATATTAATAATAAAGCTCCTTACCATATGCATACATTACAAGTTAAAAACCATAGAAGATAACATTATAAATCCATAAAAATATTGTAAAGAACCAAAAAGAACTTAAGATTTTCAAAATATTGGATAAATTTTATTTGATTTTTCATGTACATATTAACCTCAAGTTTATATCAAAAAAGTAGGACAAAAATGAAACCGAAGCAAACTTTCATTTAGAAAGTTGATACTATAAAAACGTTTGGCATCTGATACTACATAAATTAACATAAAGAAATAATTACATTATACTTCAACTTCTATTGTCTGTAATATTGTTTTAAGCCAAATCAAGTTAGCCTAGAAAATAAAATTTAAATACTTACTATGTCCAAGAAATAATCTACATGAGGCCTTTTGTGTACAAAGAACCTCACTGGGTGCTTGTCAATAGTGACTTTAAGCACAAAATCTGGAGGCGTGCTGGGTTTTACTGTAGGTCTCAGCATCGCATCATGATGAGAGTGAATTAATGTCTCATCTAAATCTAATACTAACAATTTCCGTTTTACTAGACCTGAAACAAGATATCAATATTACATATATAGGCACAAAAATGAATAATCAATTTTGTATAAAATAATCTTTGTAATATGACGAAATAAACCACTTATTTCATAAAGAATTACTACAATAATAAATACAAAGGATTTCTTAAAAGCCATTGCAACCAACATGTTTAACAATATAGAAAATTTTAAATTATTTATCCTACCAAATTATTGTTATAATAGTATCTGATAGAGAATATGAAATTGTTTTACACTTTCTTTAAACTCTAACAATATAGACAGCAAAAATTGGTTCTACAAAAACTATTGAGGCTTAAGAGATTTGATAGATTTGTAAGTTTATTGAATTTTTTTCACCCTATATGATAGCCACTACTAAGGTATAACTTTTATCATTAATAATTTGTTGTGTATCCAACAAACACCATAACAGACAGCAAAAATCTAAAAACATAAGTAGACTTTTTTGTAAATCCTATTAGAAGTAAATATCTTGGGAATAAACCTTTGCCCACTAAAAATCCCTATTCAGGGAAGTTCAAATAGGGTAGTCATTTGAAGGTTTACCTCCCCTATCAATTTCATGACGGTTGGGCGCAGATAAAGATAATAGGAATTGATACGAGTGAAAATATATGATTGCAACTTATCTCTCCTTTGCAAAACAATATTGTAAATAAATATGAATACATGCTTATTGAAGGCAAAAATATAATATGAATTCCATTAATTTATTTATATAGTACTACACTATTAGAAATCATATGTACTTACTCAGCCTATGTCTAGATACTGGCGAAAGCGGGTATATCTCATACTTGACAGATTGATGCTGAGCCAACTGAAACAAAACAAACCACGTGAACAGAAGGTGTGTGAACATCGATATAAGTTTGTGGCACATATAAATGTTAAACTTATATTTACTGCTCGATATTGCTTCTTGAGCATATAACAAAAACAACTCCACACTTTAGAAGCTAGAAGCATGAACGCGCGAAGGCCCATTTGCAATTGTTTCAGCATTTGAAATGTTTATCAACCGATTATTTCTAAATAAATACTCTTATAAATGAACAACTGGGGATAATTTGAGATCATTGACGGCGTAATTCAAAACAAATTCTAAATAATTAAGTGCCGAAAACATCTAACCGCCATGACATAATCGACCCAGTTCTGAACTAAAAAACAATATAGAACTTTACTTTCATTTTGGTCGGTTACAAACAGTGTTACCAATACAACTATTTTAAAAGTCGATTTGCTGTTTTCCTTTGATATCATTGTTTTCAGTTTCATCCTAATTTTTACTCTTTTTCAATTAGCGTTCAGCGTCACCTATTACACTATGCAAATATTTTTTAAAAAATACTTCAATGTATGTATAGTTGTGAAATATCAGACACAACGCATATAACTATTAAAAGAGTATTACACACTACATCCGAAATAGCCGATTACTACTCATTTAAAACCACAGAAAGGTAGAAGAAATTAAACAAAAATATTTTTAATTTTAAACAAGAAAATGAGTCTGAAAATACTGAAGATGAGGCAATTGAAAATGAAATTGAAAATTATTTTTACTTTGATTTTCTTTTTTTATTATGTTATAATCAATATTATAATATAACAATGTATGTAAGTCCTAGTACCTAACTGTTAATCCTAGTATCTAGATATCATACTTACCTCATATAATTAAAGCAATTACGTAGTAGGTAATCGTTTTAATTATATGAGGAAAGTATGAAATCAGACTTTTTTCATTTTATCTACTGTATTCTCCGGTTTTTTTTATTGGTGAGGTGATTTTTTTTTAGTTTTTTGAGGTCAGTGACACTAGTTACAACCTTTAATACTGTTAATTTTTTTTCTCTATGGAACTTATAATAAAGCCGTCTATACATTAAGTTATAAGATGTTAAGCGAATAAATAATAAGTGTCCAAGAATATTGGGAGATGATCTAATCTGAAAAATAAGGTCATAAAAGTCCTTAATCAAATCAGCTGTAATAAAAGAATATATTATAGTTATTACTTATTATTTTCGGCAAATGTAAGTCAATTTCTGGACATAGGTCTTCCTCCTAGATTTGAAAAGTACTCTTTAGTACCACTTGCAACTAAATGTAGCACGTGGCTTCTAGAAGGTCGTCAATTCAGTAAGAGACTCAAGTTGCGATATTTATTTTACGATCGCAGCTTAAGAACCTTTATTCCTCAGCGGTTACGGTTCTATGAGCAATGTGGTCCATTAATTATCGCTTCAACTTGCGCTATGAGCTATAAGAGCGACGTTGGTTAGTTTGTTATTCTACGGATTTTCTAGTTACACATATTATTAATACAGAGAAAGTCCGAGCGTAGCTCTTCCCCTCATATGTTGATTGACTTTAGTTTGTTTATAATATCAAAAAGTAAGGTACCACGTCTGGCATGACAATGGGAACAAGAAATATTAAGATCTTCGTTTTAGACATTGAAGTTTATTTAGACTGAAAGAAGTTTCATAATTTTTCGAAAGCTGCCCAGCTAAATTCTTCCTGTACCTTGAAATTGGATATACCTAATCGGATAATCGTAAAAGTTTTAAATATATAATTATTTGTGCAAGATTTTGATATTTAATGGAAACCACAATATTATCTCTCTTACTATTTCATTCTTGTACTTATTTACAAGTCACGAAAAGGGGCAGCCAAAAGATAGTTAGTACCGCCACCGGTATCGATGGGAGTAATTTTGTTTTTTTGGCTAGTCCGCCGCTCGCGAACAGATACATTCTTTCTTGTCCAGCATGGGTCCTCAGAACATGTCCACACACTAAAGTTTTTCAATTACTCTACACGATTTGAGTGGATTTAAGGTTTCAGACGCTTGTTTAGCTGACACCGATGGAACAAATTACCGAATAAAACTGAGGCATTACGATATTAACTAAATTCTGTGACCCTCGTTCCTCTATTCCGTGTTATCGTGCTTAAAGCGGATGCAAAAGATAGTTATGTAAGGGTACTTAAGCTCAGCCGTCAGAGACAATCGACACCGCTGTTGGACCGTGCCGCTGGGTTTGGAAGAGCCCATAGGAGCCAATCAGGGTGCTCTTGGCTGTAGCTATTCAGAGCGCGTAGGCCGCTATGTTTTTAATCGTGGCGCTCGAGTATGCTGATGTCATTGTCCCCAGAGGCGGAATTAGGATTAGACTCACGAAGCTTGAGCTTATACTTGAATAATGAGCTTGGCATTTGAGGGGGGCCCAAATTAAGCATGCTTATATTTAAAAGCTCCTGAATCTAAGACACTGTTTCTCAATTACTTAAAAGTCGAAGTTGATGAAGTTTTCCATCAATTGTGAGATTTAATTATACTATTTTTTCTCTTACTTTTGAACTGGGAAAAATATGTTAGCATTTTCATCTATTAAGGCACAATATTGAGTAAGAAATTAAGCATTTTTTTATATTTTTATTTTCAATATACATCAAAAACAATGCATATAATTTCTTCACATGTATAACATTAGGCATTAAGCACAATTTTTATATGATTTGTGTACATTACAGATATACACAACATTGTCAATAAAAGGCAACTAGTGTTATTTAAAATATTAAGACACCAAGTGTTATTTAATAATATTACAAAAAGTTTTTAATTGAATTATTTAAAAAATATAAACTTGAATGTAAAGTTCAATGGAAAATAAATAACAATAATTATGCAAATAAATTTTTCTAACATTCCAAAAAAAAATTCAAATTTGAAATTAAGCTCCTTGCAAAAATAATAATTTCGTCGTTATTTTTGCACAGTTGAAAGCTAGGAAAAAGTTATTATTTTGTTTATTAATTATAGACTGTACTCTTTTGTTATTCTAATTGTAAATAAAATATTACTAACGTTTGTAATATTTTGAAATTGTACATGTAGTTGTCATTCATATGTATTAATTAATTATTTCGAATCTAATAATCGAATAAAACTTGTTGATAATTATCTATTAATATATTATATATATATATATATATTTATATACCAGAAAGGCGACGTATCGGTGGGGGATCAAAACCTTCAACCTTAAATCTCTCATTGATCGCCTCCCATTCCGGCTATTCTGGAGTGTTCCTGCCACTATTGACCCGGCGCTATGATTGATGTTGACGCTGTTCAAGGGCACCTTCGTCACCACTGCCTTTATGTTCGAACAAATATGAACAAATATACGATTCTCGGTTGTCATGCTTATTTAGAAAGGCCTTACCTACAACCATGAAGCTGCATGTCTCACATACGGCGTTCGTTTTGTTGTTATCAAATTGTTAGGTACATTATTATAACGTGTTTGAATTTTAATAGCTCAATGTGTATCGTAGTTCACAAGAGAATGCTTATTATTAGCTTAGGAAAAGAAATAGGGTGTGATACCGTATAGTTTTATTTAATAGAAATATATAGGAAAGTTGACAAGCCACTAAATCAACTTAGAAAAGTGGTTACAATATAACATAACAGCAAAGAGAAAATTTTCATGACATATTAGTAACAGTAAGATGGACTAAGATAAGATTTGAATTTTAATATTTATGTAATGCAGGAAACGTATCACAAAAAAAAAAATATAACGTATGTACTTATGTACACCTGTGAGAAAATAATACTTCCTTGGCGTAAATAAAAAAGTATCTTTAATTGCATTGCAAATACTTTACTACAGTAAAATAAATAATAGGACCGGAGTGAAATATTCAATACGGTTGATAACTTTTAATTAAAATTTGAACAATTAAATTAATTAATATTTATTTTCTAATGTAAAGGGTAATATGAATTTCGTCTTTTTATTTAAAATTACTATAAATTCTTAACATTGAGAAAAATTACTGATTCTATTAAAACACATTCTGAGTTACTTTCAAAGGTTCCTAATATTGCTTGATCCATATTACCCTTTCAATTATGGAATATTAAAAAGAATTATCTAATGAACACTATAAAAATTAAAATGAAACTACTTAACAATAGTTTAAATTAACAAGAAATGTTATAAATCGGATTTTTTTGCATCATATTACATCATGATAATGCGAGTTCCTAGACCACTCCTAATATAAACGACTTTTTTGAACCAAGAAAATGTTGAATGGTGAGTTAGTGGTTTGAGGAATTAGAAGCAGCATTAAAAGCTTACAAATCGGACATTTCGTCAATATTAAATATCAAAAATGCATAAATTGTTCTGGAGGATACTTCAAAAAATAATAAAGAAAAAATGTAGTTATATAATGCACCTTGTTCTTTTTGTATTCTTGATCATTTCGGTATGCCTGTCATATAAATATTTCGTGTTTTACGAGAGGAAATTATAAATACCACAATTTACCTCCAATGTAACAAATAATGATTCTTATTGGTCTTTTATATACCTAGGAGGTGAAACAAAATTTATGTTGCATTAAAATAAATTTTTCAAAAATTAAAAAGTACCTTAAAAAACCTATTTAATTATTTTTTTAAGCAGACGTCAAAAACAATTGATGATTGACAACTCAGAGGTGATATAATTTCGATCGGATTTCAATCAAAATGGTCGAAATCGCCGTTAACGGTTACGTTAAAGTGGGCTTTGTGGTCGCCCGCAATCGACAAGCTGTCATCTAGAGACAAATCATTCGTTCGATGGTGATTATTTGAGTCGCCCAAATGTCACTAGGGTTTTGTGGTAGCCTTTGAAGAATCGAAAGCGATGAGCATATTATGCGACAAAGTTGTAGAGATACAGAACATCGCCAAATATGAACGTATGTCGAGGACTTTTTCATTTATTTACACAGTGTTTCGACCGCGACTCGATCGGTCGACTCGCCGTTTTATGTGCATTTTTTGGTAGACCCGCAGCTAAAGCAAGGCAAAAGAACATTTAATATATAAACATGAATACGAAATGGTAAATATTGAGTCAAAAAGAGATCTTAGAAAAGACATGACTATGTCTAATTTATTTTCAGCTAGACTCGACTCCAAAAACAAATGATTGGTTGCTTTTGAAGTCTATGTAAAAAAATATTTTAAGTTTTTTTGAAGGTGGTTTTTGTATTTGATTTCGAAAGGCTTATTTTATTTCCCTTCATTTTTTTTTTGTTATCGAGTAATTATAACTTTGCAATTAATTTAGCTATTTTACATGTGGATTAGGCTGTGGTCAATAAAATCACCCAAGTATGTTCTTTATTTTCATACAGAACAACTGGAAATGCAGTTCTGATCCCGAATTTATAGTTCTTGGTAGTGATTTAGGGGTCTTTACATTTTTAGGGTCTTTACATGGCAACTAACAAATTATTCTTATACAAACTACATAAATGAATTTCAATCTCTATAATACAAAATTACTACAATGGATAAAGTGTATATTTTTATTCACATACGCATTAAATTAATTTACTCTCTCTCTACTGTTATCGACGAGAGTTCTGACGTGTTCTTGTTAAAATTGTCAAGTTGGAATTATATACTTGAATGAAAATATGTAGGTAGATTAATAAGTAATTAATTTCAATTCGGTGCGTACTAGGTTTTACTAATGGCTATTGAAGAGTAGTTTCTGACGACAAATCGCAATATTATGCTTTAACCGTAACTGTAAAGGAGTGCTAGGGCGTCTATCATCAGCTTAGCAGCATTATATGATAACTAACATAGTCAAAACTTGGACAACTAAAAAAAGGAGCTCAAACATACTATACGTATATATTTAAAAGTATAGTATTTGAGGGTTTCCCTCGATTTTCCTGGTATCCCATTAGCAGATCCTGACTTGCTAACGATAGAACCAACTAGGGAGTACACCCTTTCAAAAATAACAAAACCAATGATTTTTCTTTATCTTGATGCTAAAAATATTGTTAAAACGTTTTTTTGTATTCACATTATCCAATTGTCAGTTAATGTTATTGAAATTGATGCTAGTTGTTCTGTGATTAGTCTTGTTCTCTGTAGCCAATATGGTTCCTGATTTTGGATTAGTTGTAATGTCAATCAAACGTCATATCAAATAAATTTTTATTGTGAGACTCAATTTGCCTAATATTTACGGATTTGCTTTGGCAATATAGCAAATTGATTCGTCTTAATTCGATTAGAAAACTGCATACATTACAGCATTAACAACAATTTTCTCTTTAAGTAGTACAATCAGCTTGTGACTCATGCGGTAAATTGAAATATAATTAGCCCGACAATAGAATTTCAAGCCACTTGGTGTAGACAAACTAAAAATGTATTGAAATAAACACTATTTGCCACTTGTTTGGATTACTGTGCATTGGCATACTTGAAAATTTTTGTTTCTTTATATGCACTTATAATTATTATGGATGACTTAACTCGGGCTAAGGAACTAGCTTCTTTGGCAGTTGTTTTTGATAGAACACAAAAAGTGGATAAAGCTATTGAATGCTACCACACTGCTTCTTTGATACTTGATAAGCTCATTCCTAATGTCCCTGAAAATCAGAAAAAAGTCTTTCGGGATAAAATCAGAGAATACTTGGATAGAGCTGCACAATTACAACAAAATGGTAACCAATAATTACACTATTCATTTTTAACTAAGGTAGAATTAAGATATGGATATTAATGGAATTCTGTTAACTTTAGATATTACATCACAAGAACAAAGCACAAGGGCTTTAAAAAAATTGTACTTTTTGATGGAACAAGCTCTAGATGCAGATGCAGCAGATCTAAAAGAAACAGCTTTCAAATTGTACATGCAAGCACTGGAATTGGTTTCTAGTTTGGTGAGACTCTTATTTTTCCAAAATCTAATTGTTTATTTGTCTATTAGTATGTCTGTCACAAATTACCTAATAGAAAAATTGAAAATGTTATATGTACAATATAGATAAGCAAGGGATCAGAAATACGTATAGTATTGTATTGAAATAATTTTAAAAAGGACTTCAATGCGTGGTTATGTACTGCAGCAGCGATGCATGATGGTGGGGGATGGGGAAGGATATTATATGTATGTATATATATATATACTATGCCCACTTACTACCAATCTATTGGCTTATTAATTGTCTTGGTGAGAGCACGTCTCTCGTGTAGTATTGACAGAAGATTCAATGAAAAATACTATTTTATATATATATTTAGTATGACTTTCTTATCATTAAATCATTACTTTTAATGATAAAGTTACAGTAGGTTTAATGAGATTCTCTCTTATTCTCACTTTCACTCAATTCATCTTCTCACACCATATCTTTCTCTTTTCTTTCCTTCTCAATCCCCATCCTTTACTCCTAACACTGCTTGTCTAAACAAAGCAAGCTAATATGCATGACTCAAAATAAATTAAAGACCTAAACCGTCGACTTTAAGAAAGTTGTAGAAATAAACATACAGAAAAGTAAACAGTAACCTACATTTTATATAACAATGAAATTTATCAATTTAATAAATTACATTGATATTGATAAACCATTGTCCAGTTATAGGCAGAACAGAATACAAGTGAACAAACAATAGCTAGTATATAGTACAAAATGGTGTACTCTATTATTACATAAAATTACATCAATTATTGTTATGAACAAACATACCGACAGTAGAACAAAATGTAATCTATGTCTGTACTTTGATGTCAAACTATCTTTGTGTCAAATTCCATGAACATTGGTGTTGTAGTTTGGTTGTGGAAGTCGATTAGACATTTAGATAGACAGACTCGCATTTATAATATTATTATGGCTCTACAAACCATGCATATTTGTAATTTTCTCGTATGCATTGGTTTTGTATGAAACTAACACATTCCATGATATTTTTAAGGTTCCGAGCCAAAATAGCAAAAACAGGACCCTTATAGTTTCATTATTGCCATCCATCCATCCATCCATATGTCACAGGCATTTTATTCAAAAACTACAAGACGTATATGATGAAATTTATAGTGTAGGCATCTTCTATAAGCCACTATTTAGTTTAGTGGTTAAATAAAAAAAAAAATATTTCTAGGTAGGCACACCATCCATATATGCGAAGTCGAAAAAAATTTTTTTCAATAAACATCCAGTGGCACATAATTCAACAGTTCTTTTAAAAACACTTTACGGTTTTAAGCCATTTTTCTGATTTTGTGAATAATTTTGGAAATAATCGCACCGAACGTTGCAGAAATTGTGCGCCCCCCCCACTATTTTCTAAACCATGTGTCCAAAAATATGAAAAAAATAAGAAATAAATATTTTCAAAGAAAATTATTTTGAGCATGGTCAGATATACTGTTTTTGAGTTATTGCTGAAAAACTGCACATATCAAAAGGATATAAGTG
Organism: Eumeta japonica; assembly: GCA_005406025.1. NCBI lineage: Eukaryota > Metazoa > Arthropoda > Insecta > Lepidoptera > Psychidae > Eumeta > Eumeta japonica. Next base: position 65,944 of record BGZK01001117.1, on the reverse strand, counting down.
TTATGAAGATATGCTCTTTTGCTGATGCACTTCAGTTTACATAAGTTTAATAGTACTAGTCGACATGACTACTTGTTTTTGTAGTTATAGGTGCCTAAAGTGTTTATAACTATTCTGTGTGGGAAACATGGAAAAAGTGTAACAAGGTAATTTTTTCATCTATCGTGCATTTCTTTATAATATTGTCTTTGAAATCCTACAATGAGCATGGTTCGACATGCTCTTGGCCAGTTTTTTATATAGTAAGATTGTCATTAGATTATTCTTAGTTGCTTATTTGTCGATTTTTATTATAATTTACTATAATTTTTATTTCATTCATTAAAACATTTTTTGAAGAATAGAATTATATATGTGATCTCTTAAATAATATTTCCAGTTTTACCTTTAATGAATACTGACACTTAAATTTTTTTGAAATATAATTAATTGCAGCGTTCTAATTTTCCTCACATTAGTACAAATATACATGGTATTACTGAAAAAGCTTTAAATAGAGCTGAAATACTCAAACAGGAAATATCACCTAGAAATAATAAACCTGGTAAGGGATCAAAAATTATGTTCTTTAATAAAATTTATTTTTAAACATCTCATGTTGACGAATTATCCAAATTTTTAGCTCCTATATCTCAAAGACACTTTAAACCTCTTCTACAAAGGGAAACGAGTATTCAGTTGCATGTTGATGTCAACAGAAGTTCTTACACAGAAGAAGAAAAGGCAGTTTTAAAAGCGACTTCAAAAATAAACAACAATTTATATATGCCTTTTATGAAAATGGATTTGTCAGAGAAATTTCAATATGCAATACCATTTGAAGACAAAGATGGGTTGTTGATGTTGTCTACTAAACAACAGCAAGAATTTGACAAATGGGTGAGGCCTGATGAAATATCAGCTGATCCAAAGTTGATAATTGGAAATATAAACTATTATAGTATAAAGCAAACTGTGAGTATATAGTTTAAAAAGTATGTTATTGGAATTAGTTTTAAAAATCATTTTATATTTATTTAAGCATGGAGATTTAGGTTTAATTAGAGTCTTATTTACAAATTAATATTTTAAATCACTGTGTAGGAGCAGCATTCATAAATAAGTGTAAATTTGTAGATTTAATTAACTACTTTATATAAATTTATTAATATTGGTTAATTTGTTTTTCTTATTTCTTATGTAATCATACATGAGTTACATTAAATAACATTTGTTGGTTATTTTTATAACAAAAAAAAATCTAGATGAATCCTATTAATATAAAGCTAGACATATGCATTGGCTGGAGTTGACATTAATTTCAATGGAATATTGGACTTGAAATAATGCTTTTGTATAATGCTAATAATGCTTGAAATAATTATTATGTATCTTGGAAGTAAAACTGTAAATCAAATCATGTCTGTGATTCTCTTTTAAAATACACGTTTTTGCTAGGAACTATATGAAAAAGTATTTTATCTTGAATAACAACGTTTAAAACATTGTGGTTATAAGTAACTATGTGACTATATGAATAAAATATGAATTATATTGTAATGTCCCTATCCCTATCCCTAAAGGATTGAGATTAGACGAAAGAAAACATGTAGAAAAGCAGGAGGTGTATATTCAGAAATACAGAGTCACAACAAATCACTATGGAACTAGTTGATGGCTTGACACACTTGAATTGTGAACGTTCCGACCGCAGTAATAAAACTCTCTTCTGCGCCTGCATTCATTCTTTATACCATTTATATTACTTTACACATTACGGTCGGCTGTTCATAATGTTTTTGAAGTATATACACATCGATAAATTATTTTAAATAAATAAGTAGTAAACATGTCACGTCTGATGTGACCAAACAAAATTTATTGCCTTACGAAAATTCCACCCTGCAAAATAAATCCATTTAAAAATAAAATGTAAACACACATCAAAAGCGCCCATAGTAGTAAGGGCGGCACGCGCGGCAGATTGTTCACGCTTAGACAATTGTATTTTTGGAAATCTTTTATAAGTTTATTATTTTGTAGTTTGATTTTTAGCTTGTGAGCGCAGTTTTCAACGTTGTCCCCTCTTAAGACGAATGCATTCCAAGTACGTCTACTCCAGAATATCCTTAGAACTGATTTTCCATTACCAACTGACATTTTATTTTTTCTTTTTTTTATATAGCAACAAATAGTGTACAGATGTTGCTAAATGTATTTAGTTACAATAAACAACATCTCCACTTAACCAAATGAATGTATTTACTTAAATAATACATCTTTTATTTAACTATAACTACAAACATGTCCATAAATTTATACTGCCTTATTCAGAGTCCTATTTAAAACATCATTCAACGGTAGTTTAACTAAACACTGTTTACTTCTTAAACAGGGTGTTTAGGCATTAAGCAATTCAGAATGTCACTTAGACTGTAGTCTAACTAAAACCGTGTTTAAGCGTTATAATGACAACATTCTGATCAAAAAATGTTTTAAAAAACTTGAAAATATTTAGTATCTGGCATCCAAGTAATGAAAAGTATGTATTTATATAATTACATATATATATAAAATTTATATTTAGTGAAACATTTGTGAAATTCTTTTATTTCAGATAATTTTTCCATTATGAATATGCTTCGAATTAATAATTCGCAATTTATAAAAATCAATCTCTAACTTGATAATAATAACACAATAATCAAATGTCACTTTTGACAACCTATGTCGAATATTCAGTAAAACAATCCTTAGACCACTGTTAAACATCCTTTGCCTATGTTTAAATTGTATGACGGCTAAACAAGGTGTAAACAGTGTTTATAATTTAAACAAGATTTCTGAATAAACTTTTTTGTAAACTCGTGTTAAACAGTTGTTTAAGCACATTTTCAAGTTAGACTAGCGACACTGAATAAGATGGATAGTGTTTAGTGAATAATAAACCTTTGTTTAACAGATCAGCAGCCATTTCTTGAAATGCATTTGATTTCAATTAGTTTATTCTTTATTGCATTTCATTTCAAACAAAATGAAAATGAAAATGAACATCAATATGTTTTGATCTATTGTGTTCCTGATGACTTGTTGCCAATTTTAATGCACTTTGGTGTGATAACCTTTAATTTGATAACACATTTTTTGCCAGTAATTTCTTACAACTTGCCAAGTAAACAGCCTCCCTAACCACATCTGATAGAGTAACATACTCTGCTTTGCTGCTTGATAAGGAAACCATTTTTTGTTTTCTGCTTTTTCATGATATTACAGAACCATTTATAATAAAATAGAACCTAGTATGGGACTTTCGATCAAGACTATCGCTAATCCAGTCTGCATCAGCAAAACCTTTCAGTTCTGTATTCTCCTTGCTATATTTTAAACAATAATGCTTAGTTTTTGTAAATGTTTCAACACTCTTGGCGTATTTTAAATTAGTTTTATTATAGCAGTTATTGAACTGGCTAAGATAGCTTAGAGAATATGTTATATCAGCTGTCTACTACGCTAAATTAACGCAACGCTACATTTTCGAAATTTCGTACTCTCACTGATAGTTGTAGCGATTGATAAATAGTTTTGCGAAAATTTTCGCTGTGACTTTTGTGACAGATTTCGCACGGTACATTTTGTATGGACAACTGTCAAAATGGTACTCTGAACTCTGGTTAATTTATTACGATCGCTAACTGTCAAACTTCGCATGTATTTAAAACATTATTTTTAGTCACATTATTGTAAAGTTCTTATAATTAACGAAGATTACGAATTAGCAAAGAGTAGTAATCTATATCATGCATCTCTTTCAAATACCTTAATATTGCTTTGAAATATTACTTACTTAATATTGCATGTTTTATTAATTAATAATTCCGAAAACTAACATTTTGTAACCTTTAGTCAAACTTAATATTATTTACCTTATAAAATCCTTATATTAGAAAGATTACAATTACGTTAGCATTATTGGGAATTAAATGAAATTACTTTTATGTATTATAATAAAATTTAAATTAGTATAACTTACCACAAAACTAACCTTTCACAGTTTGAGTATAGATTAGAATATTAAATAGATTAAAAAATACAGACTAATAACACCAATAAAAAAATTATGATATAAGCTAGGGATCCTCAATGAACATCGATGTTGAAAGCAAAAACATCGATGTTGCTATACAAAAATATCGGAACATCGATGTTAACGGAATCGATCATCGCTGTTAACTCACGGTCTCACGCACGACACGACTAATGCAACTTCGAAACAAATTACGTTTTCTATGAACGCGTCCATAAATCAAGTTTATTAATTGATAAAAAATATTGGAATATGTAATAATTTGATCTGTTTCTTAATAAATTTCGAACTTTACACTGTGTTTTAGTTTTTTGTCAATTATTAATGCAAAAATCATCGATGATATCCAACATCGATGTTCTGTTTTGATAAATATCGAACATCGGGCGTTCGATTATGATGTCGATGTCAACATCGATGTTTTTCGAATATCGGTCATCCCTAATATATGCATTCTTGGTGACTTTCAACTACTTTTGAAATATAAAGTTTGGTTGAATTGCTTACCATGCGGTTAATTTACCCACGTCCTTGTCTCATGGATACTCATGTGACAAATTTTTGAAAAAGTTTGGTTTCAAAATTTCTACATTGGTCGGTGTAATTTTCTAAAGGGATTCCAAATAGGTAGATCACCTCGTTAACGTATTTCTCCGCCACGGTTTTTGCCTCTTGGTTTGGGATAGCAAATACTTCCGACTAATTCATAAAGTAGGTAGACTATCACTACAAGAGTACGCGCCCGGACAGTTGGATAGTTGCAGGTGACGAAAGCTGGATTTACTGTTATGATCCCGAAACCGAAAGATAGTTTGCTCAGTGGGTATTTCCTTTTGAGCAGTTGTCTACTAAAGTGAAACGATGTTGAAGCGTCGGAAAAAAAATTGTGGCCTCTTTTTTTGGAATGACAGGTCATTATACAACAGTTTTATAATATAAATTTTAGCAGATATTAAAAGTTAGTGCAGACTGGTACTATTTCTACTACTATTCTTATTTTATTGTATAAGGTGTTATTTCACGGAAATTCATTATTAGATGCTTGCCTGCAAATGAAAAAACATGCTCGTCAGTTGTGAAGTAGCAACATTAAATGCACTTGGGAGTGCTTTTAATTTTTCTACTTCCGCTACCAGAAGCGCGTCTTATCAGCCGAACCCTACCTCCAGCGTTTTCATGACTTTTTCTGGGCTCGTTTCTGCGATAAATAGGCACTCTACAACTTGTCTGGTAATTTCTCGCAAACTGACGTATGTTTATTAAGTTTTCCGTAGCGCGGAAGTAGTGTTTTATATTACGGAATGCCTCCTTGAAGCTGAGTCATTCTCTTCTGGATTCGTTGAATGGCGGTTGCTTCTGAACGTACTTCAGTGAGGCATGAGGCGGCTACGATGTCTGACAAAGCGATATTTTGGGCCGCCTTTGGCTGTGCTGGCAGCGGTAGTGGAAGGCCGTAGTATTGCTGGTGCTGGTTTTCGGCCCAGATTTTCGTCAGGGCGGGTCTATCTACTTTCAAGGCAGCGTCGGCCTCCATACATCACGGATTCCGTTTTTAGCCTCCAGGGATACCCTCACTAAGTCCGCATCAGCTCGTGTTAAATGCTCCATCGTTTCAGCGATTTCAGCTTCGTACAGTCGTACCATATACATAAACGTTAAGAGAACGCTCGGCCGAGCTACATGGCAGGCGGAGTGGGGGGTTTTAGGTTTTATTTTGTTTCGGAATTTTTTGATTTGGTCGCCGCGCTCAAAGCCCGCGATAAAAGCTATGCAATAGCTTAAAAACAAATTGAAATATAATAAACATATTTTTTTTTGGAATAGGTTTAATCTAATGTATGATTTCTTTTTAGAGGTAATTTTAAAACTTGTGTAAATATAAAAAAAAAATTGGTTACCTGTAAAGTCGGTATACGGGCGAAAGTTTTACGTGACAACGACTTTGAGTGGTAAAATCATTTTAATGTGAATATTCATTCGTATAGTAGGAAGAAGGATGAAATAATAGTAACAATTTAAAACATTTATTTATACAAAGAATTATATTTAAAACATTAATTTATACAAAGAATCTCGCACTGAATTTCATATTAACAAAATTTTATTTTTACCTTTACACATACATACGTATTTATATACAAATATACATACAATAACTTGCAATACATTTGCGTACAATGAAACAGCGTTTACTACAACTTAACTTGTTCCTATCTGAGCCTCTCTCTCGTTCGGTGACTCATCGTAACGTTACCGAGCGTTACACTTTTTCATAAGTGACTCCCAGCCGCAACCTAATTTAAGACGTTGTCACGTCAATAATAAATAAAAAGGTGAGTCCGTTAGTATAAAAACAGTTTCTATTGTTAAGTGACCGAATAAGGTGATATGACAAGAAATACGAGACCTCTGTTGCGAAGGTCTAATTTCCTCTAAGTCTTTTTATGTCTCTGCTTTTGATGATACTTTAAATGTCGAAATACGAAATAATCATCGAATACTCATATAACATATGATTGAGCGTATATCATAATTAAATTTTGGTTATCGAAAATAAAAAATACCGTCCTTTCTTAGCTTTTACCTGTTATTTTGGTTTTTTGTCACAGAACACTTCTATGTCTTAACAGAAGGTGCAACAAACCTACAATGAATGCAATGAGTGATAAACTGACTGTTTAGCACTCAGTTACTGCGGCCGTTTCTGAGTGCGGGACTGTGCAACTTCTCTTTTTTATAGATCAATGCTTGCAAGCGTAATTAACTTCAGATAAAGAAATGGATAATATAAATGTTCTGTTCTGCACAGTTTTATTATTTTACTTTGGTTGCATGACATAATGAGTCCATCTGATTTGTTAAATATTTCATTTGATTTGTTAAAAATTCCTTGTGCGTGCCACTTTTTCCCTAAATTTATAGGTTATTCCTTACGACATATAGAACAAACTTGACAGCGAAGCGGACCAAGCGTGCGAGGTGCGATGGCAAACTTTGATGTACGAATGCGAAGCGAAGCGAAGGACGCTATGCGCGCGGGCAGTTAAAATAAAATAAAACGTGGGCTAAAGTGGGAAAACTATTCGAATGTAAAAAAGCTATCAGCGGAAGTGAAGTAAATGAATTTTCGCGGGATTATTAAACGATGTTTGATTTATGTTCTGGACTTTGAAACGGAGAAGGGTGCCAAGGTAAGCTACGCCAACAGAAGAGATCCCCATTTTTCCCGGCTCATACATTTTTTGGCGACCGTGACAAGAAACGTAAATTTTTCCTGGCACTTTAAACCATGATTAAGCGTTACTGCACATTTAAAAAGGGTCCATTTAGTTATTATGCGGGTCCGAAAAAAAAAATTAAAATTTTAAAATCATATATTTTTTTGTTTTGGGTTTCGCGGCATTTGCAACATTTCACATTTTTTAACATTGAATATATATAGCGCGTTTTTATCAAGGTAACGTGTAGTTTGGTAATCGAAAAAATTAAATGTGTACAAAAAAAGTCACGAAAAAAAAAATATAATAAAGAGTAATTTTATATTGGCGGGAGACTCGCGGCGGCCGGTAATAACGGTCAAGAACAACATTTTGTTTTATTTAGTAAATGTCATATCGTGTAACTTAGTTATATAAAGCGTTCGGTTTATTTAGTTTCACATAAGGCGGGCGTATTTACTTAGATTTTATATTATGATTTAGTATAGTGGATTTTAATATTTAAGTATTCTATAATAAAATATATTGCGGGTAATTAATATAACACTTCTTTCTTAGGTATTTTTTAGCAGTTTAGAGTACTTTATTTTTATTATGTATTAGTTTATATTGTAAGTTGCGAGCAATATCTTCAATTTTTTTTTTGCTGTGGAAAATTTCCTTTTAATATTTCGTTTTAGTGTTTAGTAGTTTACGTGTATGTTGAGTCGGATGTAAGATTTCTTGCGGATTATATAGTTTAATAGAAGTGTGTTTTTTTTGTAAATATTTTTTGCGGACTTTATTGTTATATTGCGCCATATTTTTGTTACGGATCCTAAGAAGAGTTCCGCGGGCGGACAATAATATTATTTGTTTTTCTTTTACATAATAATTATTTTTTATAGTATTTAACTGTTTATGCGGGTTATATATTATTTCCTTATATATTTTGGCCAAAAATATTTTCCGCAGGAATATTTGTTGTATATTCTATATGGTTTGAGTATATATATTTTGTGTACGATTAGAACGCAATGTGTCTTATTTATAAAAAAAAACATTTAACGGTTTTCAAGGCCAAAGCGGCGTGGTTTTAGATAGAGCGGGATTGATAAATTTGGAAAATAAAAATAAATTGCGGGCATACTACGATGATTTTGTTGGGTATTGAATCCAGTTCATGGAAGCATACATAGCATTATTATTGGCGACATTGGACGATTCTAAGCCCGAGCATGAAGCGATACTGATCGAGGTGGATGCAGACTTTCTCTGAATATTAAGATTTAGCGGATTCCATCAAACTTGACCTTCAATGTTATAGGATGCGGAATGGAAGTGAATCGTACAGTTGGGTCCGATTCGGGCTTGATTAGCTCTGCGGATGCGGGGGGCTTAATATCATGTTTGCCGACATTGAGTTTGACTCAATGTCGGCAAATTGGACGGACGGAATTAGGATGGGCTGTGGTTCATTAATATGTTTGACAGCTTAGTCGATTCGTGGGCTGACCTCACGGCGGGTCGAAAATTTGCATATTTGTTGTCTTGTCTCTCGGTGGAATTGAGAGGTTTGGTACAGCATCTAAACATCAGCGACGCTTCATACTCCATCGCGTGGGATTTATGACAACGTTGCTGCCAGAACACTCTGCGGTTAGTGAACTCTTTTATTTCGGAGACCTTAAATCTGAGCATTGCGGCTGCTATATATAGGTTGCGGGTAGATTTTTCTCAACCATATCGTAATGGCTACTGTCATCAGAGAGGTTGAGACTTCCGGTGGAAAACTGATTATACCTACTCTTCTATATAGCGGCGACTAAATTTCCCAACGAGTTGAAAACGTGATTCCAGGAAGTATATGGTAGCGACACAAGTTGCCATATATTTCCTGGAACCACGTTCCAGCAAGGATTGATACCCCTCCACTATTGCGTCGGAATCTGAATCTAAAACCACATCCGGTTTATGCAGCTGAGCAGGACCAAAGATGGTGTCCATTTTGTAAGGCGGGTGGTCATGGATTCACCCCCATGCGGCTGCTTCTATGTAGGTTATTGTTTTTACACGTGTGATTGTGGTTGCGTTGGTTATATCAGGTTCTACTTAATTAAGTACATAGAGCGTCACACTCGACTCGACGACGGTCACTTTGTTGTCGCAGCCGCGTGAGAAATCATCGATGAAACATTTCTGCCACTGTTCGTTGGCTTGTGGAATCTTCAACGGCTTCATCGTCTGAATGTCTAGTCTGTGCATGTTGAATGGTTCGCACACAGTTTGATCGTAAATTGTTTCATTAAGTCACACTAACAAGTTATCATCTCTTTTCAGCGATGGCTCTCTTCAAATAGAATCGCCTTTATGTGAAATTACTTTTCACATTCGCGGCATATCGCTGAGTTATATGACACTATTTTGATAGTGTTAATTGCTCCTTTAAGGTGTCGTGTTTCGTCTCTTTCACTGATTTAAGTTCAATATAACCTTTTATGCTAGTCTATTTTCTGCACTCGTTGCATTTTTTAGTATTTTATATTAGTTTGATGCTACCAAATCTAAAAATTATTCTCTTTATTGTTATAGATAAGACGATTTGTTATCAGTCGTAGTCTCTTATTCTCGGTTTTACAAACAAACTTAGAGTCTCTCAACGTGCGATGGAAAGAACTGTATTCGAAGTTTCTTTGTGAAAAATATCCGAAAAAACTAAGTTCGCAAAAAATCAAAGTGGCAGCCGAAGCGGAAGTTAAAGTGGCAATGGGCAGACCACATCGCTTGCAGAACCGATAGTTTCTGGGGAAGAAGAGTTCTTCAGTGGTGACCATGAACTAAACGTCGCCTTGAAACAGCCTCTCACTAGTTGGCCTAACGACCTGGTCGCATGTCACTGTGGAATACAAATGGTCCAGGACCGTATGTTGTAAAATTTTGAGAAGGCGTATGTCCAACAATAGACCTTCGAGGCCTGAAATGAATGAAAAATTAATTTGCAAAACTTGATGATTGTTTCTGTTAGCTATATTTTAGTAAGTGATCACTATCGCTCCTGAATTTTTACAACATGAGAATTGCCAACGCACGTTCTTTTAAAAACCCATAGGAAAGATTCCTTAAAGGTGTCAGTATCGTATTTCTTCGGAAATACTTGACGAATAGAAAATTATGCGTGGTGGGCTGTCAATGGTCACCTTAATAAGTATAAAATTTAATATGCATCTATGAAGAATGGTTCTGTGGTGCAACATAGCAGTTACTAATGGATGGATCAATTTTTTTGTCAGATCGCCCTAATATGTGTAATTAACATGTAAACAATTGTAAAATCTCTTTTCGAACTGAGGAAGTCAATAATTTGAGTATTTTTGAATGGCATCTTCAAGGGGCAAACGATGTTGCGAGCCTCCAAAGAGTAAGTGATCATTGCTGTCCAAAGACACTCATAATCTTAAAGGAGTCACTAGCGTATTATCGGTCTTTTAGAAAGGAATAGAATATCTGGAGTATTTTTTAGAAAAGAGTAGGATATCTGGAATCCTTTTAAGAAGGAATAGGATATCTGAGAAGTGGATCACTGGAACTTCCGCTCACTGGATGAAATGCAAGCTGCTACTTCATATTTGTATTCTGTGAGAGTGTATTATCTAACCGGTCAAGCCGGTCCATTTCGTGCTGCAGCCAAGTTGGCCACAGCGTGGTTTTACCACATGAAACATGTCACATCTGTGCTGTATGGGGTTAAGTGTAACGAGTTGGTATCGAGGTCAAGCCTTTATGCTCCAATCAAGAAACGAGAATAGTATTTCTTGTATGATGACAAATAAACCTTATAAAGTAGATGGTAGGTGCAATAAAAATAATTTATTTCATTCTATTGAGCACTTTAATTTTTGAAGCCAGTCTCTATTCTCTAAATAATTACAAAATTAGACATTGCTTTTATATGTCTAAGATTACAATATTAGGTCTGCTATTAAAGAAAGTTCTCCAACTTCTCCGAAATGAGGAGCGAAGTCAAAGAAAGTTTTTTGGGTTAATGTCCAGGTCTGTATTTTGATGAGGATGATCTACAGTACATAATCCTATTTCGAGACCTTATTAGACCAGTTTGGCAATATTTAATATTTCCGACAAAGGTCAGCTCAACTGAGATTGAAGTTACCTATGTGTTACAATTTATATAGCAATAAGAGTTACAGTGACAGATTTATATTTTTTATGAGTGTAGGCCACTTTATTTCCGCCGCCCCATGTACCTTTCTAAAATAATAATTATCTGAAATCTGCCGCCCCTAAGACGCTGCCGCCCCTAGGCCGCGGCCTACACGGCCTATTAACAAATCCAGGACTGAAGAGTTACCATTTTGAATAATACTAGGTTGCTTAATGCAATAATTTTCAAAAGAAAATCAAATATTTAGGCATTATTTTACATTAATATATTAGTTGCGTTGACACGTATATTGAGGAGAGGCCACGAGGCACCAAAATACGTCTCGGCAGTGGGGTCACAATTAGAAATTGAGACCACAGTGAATGTGTGGAAAGTGAGCTTGACAAAATGAAAATTCCGTATATCGTCCGTCCGTCTGAGGGTCGTAAAAAAGGGTATGAATTCCAATCGAAAATGTACAAAAAGAAAAGATGGAGTATTTTTAATTATCGGTTAATTATGATTTTTTTTTTCATTATTTTGTTTATAATAAACTCAAATAAAATTTTAACTTTCACGGTATCGTAATTGGAAATGGCACTCAATTAATTTAATTTAACTGAAAAATAGGAATGGTGTTTATCTTTTTTCTCGTTCGATTTTACAATAGAATATGTTCTCATGAGATTTTTTTTTCTATATCAATGATTTGTTAGGGTGTTACAGCAATATGTTAGAATATCATAGATAATTATTGTTCTGTTATTTATATCTCAGCAAAATATGAGGATGATTTCAATTTGGGCCTTGTGTAACCAGTGGATAACATCATTAAATAAACAGTATTTTTAAATTGCATGTAATTGCTTACAATGCAAATGAAATGACCATTATTAATGAAAAGAATATCAATTACAGATAGTGTCAGATTGTTCTTTTGTGGCGTCACTCGCTGTCAGTGCCTTGTATGAAAGGAGGTTCAACAAGAAAATTATTACATCCAAAATATATCCAAAGAATAAGGACAAGGAGCCTATTTACAATCCATTTGGTAAATACATGATCAAGTTACATATAAATGGTGTTCCTAGGAAGGTAGGTAATATTTAATTGCTACATTATAAGTAATTCCTAGATTACAAGTAACATAAAAATATAAGTACATTTAAATTGTTTATAGTGAATGGTATTGGTGACTCATATTTCTTTATTACTAGTCTTTGCCAATAGCTGGCCACCAAAGCTATGTTATCACCTATTCATATAATAAATTGTAAACTTCACATGACTGTATATTAAAGATTTTTACCAAAAAAAGACTTGGGTACAAGTTGGGTAGCCATCGCTTCATGTCTATCCATATTGTCATAACAACAAATGAAGTGAAATAGTCAAATTTCAACATCAAACAAATCTGGCAGGAATTTCTTAAAATTAAATATTGAAATATGTGCTCTACATGCATGGTAAAATACAAAACATTTTTGAATTCATTCTTTGTTCGAAGAGAGTATAAGGACTATATTTTTATTTCAATTATTGCTCCGCATGCATAAACTTTAGAAAGGTCAAATTGAACATTTTAGACACTTGACATTTGATTTACTTTTAAATTTGATTTAGAAATTTCTAAAGTGTTTAATTTTTAGTAAGATGTATTAATAGAGTATCAATAGATTATTAAATCGTACAAGCAACATGCATTATACAGTGTTACCACTGACCTTTGTATCAATTCTCCTATTGATATTGAGTCAATTCTTATGGAATCTGTGATCTCCCATCGCTAATTCCTATCTAAATATTATACAGGGATAGTGGCAGGTCATATACAAGGGTCATTGCTGGGTTTACATATAGCTTACAAGTTTTAAGTGATGGATTCCCACACATTAAATGCTGTTAATTTTGGATTATTTTTTGGTTTTGCCATCCAATTTTGTTTGTTACTATGTATATTGATGTGAGTTTTTTGTATGTTTAGTGTAGGATTATAAAAAAAAATTAAATATTACAAAATAAGCTATGAAACTGTTTGAAATATATTTAATATTTCAGGTGATTATAGATGAATTGTTGCCTTATAGCAAATATTGCAGATTGCTCTGTTCATATTCCAGTAACAAAAATGAGTTTTGGGTATCTCTTTTAGAAAAAGCTTATATGAAAGTAATGGGTGGTTACGATTTCCCAGGATCAAACAGCGTGAGTAAATTTTTTTACTTGTATTTTAAGTTATGTCTTTAAGCATTAAATTACAATAATTTATAATCATAAAATTGCTAGGAGATTCATTTTAATACATCATAAAATCTGAAAATATTCAGAACTCTGTTAGGTTTAGTAGATATTAAATTTTTCAAAGGATAAAGTAAAAAATAATAATAAAGCTCTATTCGCACTAAACTTCATTAGCTTAGTTATACAATGAAAAAAAGTAAAGGAAAGATTCTCTATTAGACTGTTCTAAGATTTTTTGTGTGTCTTGTCTTTCTTTGTCTTAGTGTCTTTTGCAAAGACATATTCCTATTTAAATTGTAATATTAGAATATTTTTTTGAAGTATAATTAATAATTGTCCTGTCACATTGAGAATTAATTTTGTCAAGATTTGAGTCAGCATCCTATATGTTTTGTATCTCTATTTATTTGTAACTTTAAATGTGTATCTATTTTGCTTTGAACTTCTTGATTATTTCTTTCTTAAAAACTATATGTATAATGAACACAGATCTCGATAGTAAATATGGTCAAAGTTCTGTATGTAGTCATTTCTCATAATTTTCAAAATTAATTTCTTTGTGATAATCGTCTTTAGTGTCTATGAATTTAAACGGTAAAAGCAGTGTGCTTCAAACTCTTATTTGAATAAATTAACTGATAACTTAAAGTTAAAAACTAAAAATGTCAAAATACTTTGTTTTAACTTCACAATTGGCACTTGACTAAGATAGTTTTAAAGATATTAACATTTGTGACATTAAGTTAATATCACAAATGCCATTATTTCTAAAATGATCGATGTTTGACAGGTTTAGTTTTTAAATTTAACAGTTCGCAATTAACTATTGCAAATAAGAGTTTAAAGCACACCGCTGTATAAGTGCTCGTAAGATAATGCCCTTTTAGCTTCTGGCACATGCTAATATAAATTCTCCATTTGACCTGGGTTATTCAATGTCTCTATTTGTATAATTTTTCTCTTTTGTATGTGGTTTGTGAATGCATAACTCATCTATGTATACAATATATCCATGTACATAATATATGCATGCAATATAAATAACTTTGGGACTTCGGAAAGAGATTTAGCAATTTTGTGCATGCTTTATCGCATACTTTATGGCAAGACGGGGAGAAAGAATTAGCAATCAACCTTATACTTGTTGCTGAATTTTGACTCTGTTCCATTCGTCGGAAATACCATCATCACCGTTTTAATTAGCTGGGTTTTATCGCCGTATGCTTCATGTACAATTTTCTGCCACATATGGCAAAGCTTTGGAGTGATTTATCATCACCGATGTTCCAATCACCTACAACAAGGTGGTGTTCAAGAAAAGACCGTATTCCTTTCTAAAAGGTGGACAATGCACTAGTGACTCCCTTGGGGTGGCAGGTATTCATGAGTAGTTGATCAATTTCCGATAGCTCGCATAATAATTTAGTCCTTTGAAATCTTATTAAAAATCTGGCAAATAAATTACACTAATTATGTTTTTTGATATAATCTTTTAATACCTTTATTGTATTGTTGGTTGCATGTAACAATATTGTAAATATTTTTCTAGAGTATCGATTTGCATGCGTTAACTGGATGGTTGCCAGAAAGAAGAGCATTAAAGCCCGGTGAAGCAGATTTCAATGCTGATGAACTGTATGAGACGTTAAGAGTTCGACTTAATGCAGGTCACATACTGGTGACAGTGGCTACAGGAGAGCTCTCTGACGCACAAGCGGAACGTACTGGTTTGGTTCCTTCACATGCGTACGCCGTATTAGATGTTCGATTGGTCAATGTTAGTGCATTCTAAGTTTTCTTCTATCTGTATGTTTATTAAATATGACATTGTTATAATTCATTAGTCAAAAAAATAGCATTTTGAACTATGAGATTTAGGAGTTAACTTTAGGTAAATTCAGTTAACTGAATACATTCTATAATTACAAGAGATTCAAATAAAAAGTGTTGGCCAGTTTTAGCTGCTTATACAATTTATTTTTTAATATATATATAAAAGTAAAAATTAACTGACTGCCCGATTAATGCATATTTGAAACAATAGGGTTTAGAAATATTAAATTTTGCTAAAGGCTTATTATTATGATATAGGTATGCTCTAAGACGGAATTATTGGAAATTTCTTCTTAACAAGCTTGAAAAGGTGGATGAGTTTCTTTGGAAGTACCATTACTTTTGAATTTAGACTTACGAAAATTGTTATCTGGGCGACTATCACTAAATTGAAAACTTAAAATTGACTGTGGTAGGGCTCTGCCGTGTGGTAGGGCTCTGCCGTGGCCAACTGGGCTGCAATACAAATGGACCGGCTCGATCGGTGAAATACTACGCTCGCACAAAATATATAGGCGTAAAGTAGAAGCTTCCGCTGTTGGGTTTCAATAGTGAATCAGAGTTCCAGTGGCCCATTCTCCCCTCTCCTTCGATCAACTCGATCGTCCTCCATCAGATATATTCTACCCTCTCAAGAAGCTCGCAACGCGCTGTCACTCCTTTGGGGTAGCGAGTGTTCATAAGCTGTAACTATAAAAATTATAAATAAGATGACCAGCCACTGGTTAACTTACACTTTACCTCAAGTTATACATAAATCGTGTACACTGAAACCAATAAAGTTACACACTTTGAAGCCTGAATTTTTACATTTAATGATGTGAACGGTCTGTTCACACACAATGAAATGGGTCGAGCTAACACAAAATGGCCGTAAAGTTGTACTTTGTTGAGTCGATGCCGGCTGGAGCGAGACTGGGATACAAGTACCTGGAGAATTCAGGCCCATTGGATGACAGCTTCACGCTGATGGCTGTTTTCTCAGCAGCACACAGGTGTGATATTCTCGATCACGTGATTGCACTTGGGGGCTCCGGTACGCGATGGGTTATGGCTCATCAGATGACGGCTTCATGTTGTCTGCTGCTTCCTCGGCAGTACAAAGGTGTAGTCTCCTTGACCACTCGGTTGTATCTGGAACCAACGACGCCACGTGTGACGGTCGGATGTTTTGTGCAACTGCAACGAAACCTCCGGGAATTCTGCATTTCCCTGGCAAAGTAGTACGGGCGACGAAAACAGAACAGGCCCGCCACTCCTTGTGCGGCAACGATTTGCTGGAAGCTGGGGCTGGTGGCGCCTCAACTATTTAATCGAGCGCGTGCATTCGTACACCCTGCCTGCGACCGAGTGTCTGCGCGACTGGCGGGTGGCCAGCGCCGCCAGACGCGCATACGCCGGCCCGCACGTTCCGCCCCGCGCGCGCCGCACGTTTCAAAACTTCTATTGACTTCTATGTAAACTGGCTAAAACTGGTTAATATAATGTGTACTTCTTCGTTTACAGGCGGCCTAAATCTAATGGGGGAGCATTTATTCCGTTTCCTCATTTTTTTAGAACTTATAAAATTATGAAATGTCTCTATTCACCTATAGCGTTCCCTTTCTTAGCGTGATGCGTAAATTGGATGGGCGGATTTCTATCTCGTTTCCGCCTTTTGGTTCGAATATTAGCTTCCGCTACTCGACGATTAGATGACGTTTTTAATTTAATAATAAATACTAACAAATGATAATGAACTTAGTTATACAATGCTACAAAGCAGCGTTGACGATCTTCTCACTAATGACTGATCTACTCGTTTGTCCTTCGATGATGGTATAAAAAACATTTTTGTATATATTTTAGACATATTTTGGGATTCTTGAAAATTAACTATCAAGAAGGTAAAATACAGGTTGAAAGTTTGTAGGAGGACCATTAATTACCTTTTAAATGAGGATTACTAAAAATATTTTTTCAGATCTATATTACAAATAAAGCTTTACATATGTCAGTATTTTTGGAATGTCAACTCTTGAGGGGGGAAATGGGGGTAGGATGCTTTTGTTAGTTTAGCAGGCAGATTATTTTTTTATTCCAAAATCTTATATTTAGACAAATATTAACTGTTAAATATAACAAATTAAGATTGGGATTAGGAATAGGAAACGGGAGCAGAACTGATATTAAAATGGAAAACAGGACCGGGATGTGAATTTACAACGAGATTGGTACTGAAAGCAGTAGTGGAACTGAAATTGAAATTGAAACTAAGATCAGGATCGGAAACATGATTCATAGAGAAATTTATATGAAAACATATAGTGAAATAAGCTAATAATAGTTTATTTTTTGTAGCGACGGTATTTATTATTATTATATCAAATTTCATTAAAATCGGCCAAAATATTGTTGAGTTACATGACAACATTCATAAATTGACAGATAAATAAAATTATTATTATATTTTCCAAGGGTTTCTCCGTCAATATCGCTGCGTTATGCGAACATTTAAAATACGTCACTTACACAATTCAAATAGGTACATGGATTGCTATTACAAATGTTATTTTAAATATGTTGTAATTATTTTTACATGTATCAATAATTTTCATGACTGTACAATTGAATTATTTCGAAACATATGGAAGTAATAAGTAAATTGAAATAATATACATTGTTTTTATTTTAGAATGTGAAATTATTAAAGTTGAAAAACCCTTGGTCTCATCTGAGATGGAAGGGTAATTATTCAGAGATGGACACATTACATTGGACAGAGAGTCTGAAACGAGAATTGAACTATGACCCTTTGGAAGCAGCCAAATATGATAATGGTGTGTTCTGGATAGACTACAAGAGTATTTTAGAGTTCTTTGATGTGTTCTACCTCAATTGGAATCCAGAGTTATTTAAGTACACAGATTGTACACACCAGTGAGTTTTTAAATTCTTTTACATCTTAACATTTCAACTATTGAACAAAAGTTCTACCAACATATTTAAAATTAAGTTTTTGTTTGTTATTTGTGTGAAATCATTTAAGTTATTATCATACATATATACTATGGTATTTACACAAAATAGTAATAATGAAATTTACCTTCTGTCATTAAATAAATAGCACTATAATATATAATAGAAACGCTTTGATTTCTGAAATTGAATTTTAAAAATTTCTTCAAGCTAAAGATTACATTTATTTTACAAAATAAAAACTTACATACCAATTTGATAAGTAATTGGCTTAAGGATTTACCTTTACAAATGAAGCCTGCTTTGATATAATCACTTTAATTCAAATTATACTTAAAATTCCAGCAGAATCCATTTCCACATAGAACCCAGTAGGGTTTTATATAGGAATATGTGGAAGAAAAGTCTCGAATTTTAGATTCATTTCACACAGTTCTAGAATTAAACATGTATGTATATGGTCAGGGAAAATGTTTTTTTTTGTATTTCATAAGTAAAAAGTTGCAGTAAAATCTCATATTGTCCTGTTTGTATGTGGCTAGTTTTGATACCATTAAATAGATGACATTTAAAAAAACAAGAAAAATAAAAAGTGAAATCGGTGTTCCGTCATTGTTCTGTTGTTTTTCTGGCCACCAAAAAGAGTGATGAATGAAATTTTGTTCCAAAAAAGAGAAAAATGCGACACAAGGCCCAAAAAAATTTATGACGTTTATGGACCTAATGCAGTGTCGGTAAGAGTAGCATAAAACTGGTTCAAAGGGTTTTCAGTCCGGTAACTTTGGTGTCAAAGATGAACCTTGCTCTGGTCGACCTGTTAAAGTCGATGCGATTTTGGAAAAAGTAGAGTAAGATCAGTATGTTAGTTCTTACAACATAACTGAAGAGCTGGGGATAAACCATAAAATATTTTTGACCATTTGAAAAAAGCTGCATCTAGAAAAAAGCGTGATACTTGGGTCCCACATGAACCCACTGAAAGAAATCTAATGAATTATGTACTTATTTGAGATTCTCTATTGAAACGTAATGAAACGGAACTGTTTTGGAAAAAAAATTATTACTGGTGATAAATAAACCTACGATAAGAATGTGTAAAAAAGATCATGGTCAAAAGGCAGGCACGCTCAACAGACTATAATGAAACCTGGATTAACTCGCATTAGGTTGATACTATGTTCATGGTGGGATTGGAAAGGCATTATTCATGATGAGCTTTTATCGCCGACCAAAACCATCAATTCAGATCTCTACTGTCAACAGCTGATGGGACTCAAGCAAGAAGTAGAGAAGTCGGACGGTCGGAATTGATTAACAGAAAAAGTGTGGTTTTTCACCACGATAACTCCAGACCACGCACATTTTTAGCTACTCAGCAAATAGTGAGAGTTTGGTCGAGAAGTGTTTATGTATCCACTCTATAGATCTGGCGTTGCATCCTTAGATTTTTACCTGTTTCGGTCTCTTCAGAATTCTTTAGGTAGTGTTAGGTTAACATCAAGAGAGGACTGTCAAAACTTGTCGCAGTTTTTTATCAGAAGTCCCTTAATTTCTAGAGCAATAGGATTATGTCACTACCTACAGAATGGCAACAAGTTACTGAACAAAATGACATACATATTATAATGAAATGTAAATAAAATATGAAAAATTAACTTGAATTTGTATATGAAATATGAAAAAATGAAAAAACCCTTTCCTCTACCTAATATTATGAGGACTGTTTTACTTGATATCATTAGAGTGCTTTTTCATTTAAAAAGCAGACTTAATTGTAAATCCATCTATATATTGGTCAAACTAAATGCGTTATTTAAGAGCATTAAGTTGGCCTTCTTTGTGATAGTAATTTCAATATTTATAAGTTGTAAACAGAAACATAGTTAAGGATGAAATGAGAGCAATCATAGTTTTACATTATCAGGTCATGGGCAGCGGGCACTGGTCCCGTTAAAGACACATACAATGTGGGTGATAATCCACAGTTCCGGTTGACAGCCGAGGGAGGCCCGGGAGGCGCTGACGTTTGGCTGCTGCTCACCAGGCACATAACCCAAATACAGGACTTTAGGGACAACAAGGAATATATAACGTTACTCGTTTACAAAAATGATGGCAGGAGAGTCTATTATCCTTGTGAGTTATATTTGTTTTTACTTTGAGTTTTATAGTATAATGGTTAATTAGCTTTTATATTATTTCAAATTGTTTGCGGACTAAGATAATTATAAAAATAAATAACACTTGCTTAGGTGTTCGATATCTGTCAATCCTATGGAATCAATATTCAATCCTTTGGATAGAGATTCATAGTGGAGGGACAGATTCGAGGGTCAGCGGTGGGTTGCATGCTGCATGTTAATGCATGTTGCAGGCAAGCGTCTACTATGGATTTCCGCGAATTAACACCTCACACAATACAATATTGAGCATGAGGTCCGACAAGCTCTTGGCCGATTTTTTATTCTTATATTAGAAATAGTGGGCTTTGTTTGAGACATTCAAAATGTAAGGTATACAAAAATTTTGTTTATTGCGCTCTTAACGATATTTGGAATTCATTAAAAAAAATTATGAAAGGGATTTTGTTGACTGGCCTTTCATTTCTATACTGATGAATCTCATCCTTAATGTTTGCAGATGATCCTCCACCGTACATTGACGGCGTTCGTATCAACAGCCCTCATTATCTGTGCAAAATACGTGTGGGCGCCGCCAGAGAACGCTACACACTTATAGTGTCTCAGTACGAGAAGACCTCCTTGATACATTACACGTTGAGAGTGTACGGCACCTGCCCTGTCACTCTGACCAAACTGGAAACGTACCCATTTACAAGGACTGTGAGTGATAGTCCTTTAGTCTTTCTATAAAAAGTTGTGCTACTTGCATTAAACTGCATACTAGCTATCACAATTTTTGTGCATTTATGAGGCAAGAGAGGCGAAGACATGCTTTG
This sequence comes from Eumeta japonica, assembly GCA_005406025.1. NCBI lineage: Eukaryota > Metazoa > Arthropoda > Insecta > Lepidoptera > Psychidae > Eumeta > Eumeta japonica. The sequence continues at coordinate 44,534 of BGZK01001117.1, read as the reverse complement.
AATGTTTTTTCTTATTATCAGTGTATCAATAATTAAATAAATATGTTGCTAATGTGATTTACATCGTAATATTATACAACTATAATATAGATATTATAATAATTGAGCACTTGTGACTATTACAATGATATTTGAAATGTTTACCGGCTTGTCTGTTTCCAGATATCCGGCGAATGGGCTGGAATCAAAGCAGGGGGATGTGCTAATCACCCCACGCATGTCAACAATCCTCGTATTCATCTAGACATCAGCGATGGACGAGTTCCTTGTAAATTAGTATTGCAACTAAAAGGCCCCCGACAGTACCAGTTGGGCATCGACGTGAGGGTAGTATCGTTGGAGGACCCCAACCTCACAGCGCCTTTCGTATCCGAATCCTCAGGAAACTACAGGTAATTTTAAGATGTGTTTTTTATTTATTTTCAAAATATTTTAACAGGAAAAAACGAAAATATTATTTTTCATTCAAATTTTTTTATGTATATCGCGTGCCTAAAGGTAAAAGGGCGTATAATTTTTTTTTTTTGCCAATCAACTAGTAAACGTTTTCTAAGCACAAAATGTAAAAAATATTCTTAATGGTAAAAGGGCGTATAATTGAAGACATATGCCCTTTTACCTTTAAGAATTTAAAATTTTGGTAATCTAAAGGTAAAAGGGCGTATAAATTTTTTTTTGATCAATTTACAAAAAACATACCCACAGCTAAAAAATGTAAAAAAAAACCATTCTGTGTTAAAGCGGGAAATTTCAAAATGTTTGAACATTATCTGTCATTATTGGGTTATTTTTTATTACTTGGTTTTAACGTAGTAATTTGTTTTGACTTGATTTTTTTTCTATTGTTTATAAGAAATTTTGTATATGAGACTGTGATTTTAGTTAAACTTGTTTTATAAAACTATTTTTTTAATATTTAGTATCAAAACTACAAATTTTTTATGCGCCCTTTTACCTTAAGTATTACTTTTCTAAAAGGTAAAAGGGCGTATTTCAAAATTTACAAGCCCTTTTACTTTTAGGATGCCAAATTTTTTTTTACAGATCTTTACGTTTTAGATAATTTCTAACTGAATGGGAAAAAAATTTTTATTGTACGCCCTTTCAGCATAAATTCCTACTAACCCTAAACTATACGCCCTTTTACCTTTAGGCACGCGATATCTATAATTGATAAATAATGTAATTCTTAAACGGAATCAATTGCTTTAAAATTCTTGTTCATCTCTACTTTATTAACAAATGCGCGTAATTTGTTTTATTTTTAGGGTTCCATATCTCTAAATGAAAAAAAACAGAATACTTATAGGATTGCTCATGTGTATGTTTGTTTGTTTGTCTGTCACAGTCAACTCTGAATGTACTGAACCAATTAAGTAAACATTTGGTACACATATATCTGTTGTGACCTAAACACAGATGTGTAACATAAATAAAAGAATTTTAAATATGAGGGTCAATTAGAACAAAAAGTTTTGCAAATAGCACCATGTACGAAATCGCTTATTGTGAAAGTCTCAAATATATATTTTTGTATAATTTTAAGGTTATTTAAAAAATAGGTGGAAATTGACTGTCCCCAACTATAGCCGAAATTTTTGTGCCTAAAATCTTTTAAAAAATACAAATTGAAAATAGTTCTTTACTCATAGATTACAGGAAAACCTATAACAAGTCTATAGTTTGCTTTGTTTCAACATCCACTATAAATTTACATTCATTGACTTTTTAGTGCACATTAGTTTACTTTTATTATTTTTGATCTACTATAAAAGTAATAAACATTACTAGTGTCAAGTTTGGTGAGATCATAGTAAATTAAAATCGGCTGAGTGTGAGTGGGGCTTGTGCTAAGAATGAATGAATGAAAATAATTTCTTTTAAGTATTCTAAACAAATATATTGTGTTGTAGTACGGAACTTTCAATGTGTGAGTTTGACTTGCACTCGGCACTTGGTTTTTTTAATATTGGTTTTCAAATTATTGAACCCCGTTATTAAAAAAATTGTCGAAATTTTGTAAATAAAATAAGCTTAATAAAAACAAACTTAAATATTTTAATAAAACAAACTTAAATATTTTAATAAAACAAACTTAAATTTAAAATGTTGTCAATACCAATACCTTTATTTTGTATAATAGATCTGGATTCGTAGTGATGGAGCTGCAGGATCTGCCCGCGGGGCGCTATCTGCTGAGCGTGTCCACGTTCTACCCCCGACAAGAGGGACCTTTTATATTAGAAGCGACCTGTACCAGAAACATCACTTTGACTCACACTAATTGATGAGTGGACAAGTGATTCGAAAATTCAAACGGAATATAAAAAGAAACTGAATTATTATGATGATGTTGATATATATGTATATATATATATATGATGATAATGAACTATTAAAACGGTGGTATTATGAAGTAATTTCTAGGGTTCTGCAGTTAAATGTAAATTATTAGTTTTGGTTAACTCATTCAATTATCTTTAATGTACTTTTATGTTAGTGACTTTTATTCTACAATTTCTATGGCTATTGAATCGAAATTTTGTATAGAGATATGTATTTTGTATGGAGATGTACATAGCAATCCAAAAATTAATGTAAGGAAAAATTTGGATATCTGTTTCATGTGATATCTAAAAAAATATTCTTACAGGCATAAGTGAAATCTAAAAGGTACCTCTTTGCATTTGAAATGCAATGTGAAATGTTTTTGAACTTGTTATTTTTGACCCTATGAAAGGTGTGATTTCAGTTGTTGCTAGCATGGTTTCCCTTTCTACACTAGCAGTGCTATAAATAAATGAAATTATTTCTATAGTTGTTGTAGTTGAAGAATACTAATGAAATTTTGTGGTAAAATATTGATTACATTATATTTTTACTAGCAAAATGCATGCTTTTGTCAAGGGCGGATTCGGACAGCGCGGAGAGGACGTGGTCCCCCGCCATACGTGATCCCCTTCCCCCATGACTCTGGAAGACTGGATTCGCCCTAAGCTTTGTGAGGTTTGGCAAGATTTCTTCAATACGTGTCCCCTAGGTACAAAAATGTTTTCAGGATGCGGTTGAATCTGTCGTTCTTCTATGGCGTCTGGGACATGTTTGTCGATGCTCATTTGGACGGCTTCTTGTTCATGCGGTCCTGGGCCGCGTCGTCTCCAGCACTGTCTTGTATTGTACTATCCAGTACTATCTTGCATGTAGGTATATACTAGTTTCTTTAATATCCATGTTATATAATGTATTACATAAATATTAATTAAATTTGTTAAATAATAATTTCATACAATAATTTTATACCCAGTAATCATTTTAAGGAAAGAACGTTTAGTAAATTTACATGTTAATGTAGGTATGGATTATGTATATGAGCTTCTACAAATAATTCATTTGACTTATAATTTCCAGACAAATTTTTATTTTATGAAAGAATTAAATTCCTCGAAGGATTTTTTGTTATTTCCTACATTTTAACAATATGACTTTTTAATATCACCTAATATAGCTCGGGAAAATCATTTATTTAATGTTAATCCTCTAAAGTTTTTACTCTTGAAAGTGTGACATATGTGAAATTAATTAAGTTTCTTCTTTGATGTTTATAACAGCTTATCTTAATGTTGAACCTTGCAACTTATGAAGTACAATTGCAAACACTGATTATTATGGAATTGTTTCCTGGAAGAATTAATATTTCTACTTTTTCCAAAATTTAGTTAGCTGCTTAAAAATATTGACCTATAAGCAGTTATTTTGTGTTTAAAAAATAACAACATTATCGCTGTAATGTAATGTAACACATATAAAGCATTTGCCGATATAGTAAAGCACAAGTATATTGGTGGCAAACTCTCCAACACTATTGTAGTGATTTGTTTTCTTATTACGATTAATTTCTACAATTTTATCGATTGTCTAATCAAATATAATCACATGCCTAATTTAGCTGCGAGAATAAAGAAAACATACTAGTGTTGTACATGATATACTATTTGATATACTGTTATACATAGATATGTTTTATTAGTTCTGTAATTTCGGTCAGATTGCGTTATTACTATAATAACGTTCTAGTTGATAAAGTATTATATTGCTATTTCATATTTTCATTAAATTTGTTTACAATGTGATGTATTAATGGTAGATTACACATCTAGATATAAATTTACATTGCTATGTTAAATTCCAAATCTAGTTTTTTCATAAAACTTACCACAAAAACTTTTATGTTAGTGAACAGATGAATAAATTATATTTAATTCCAAGTATTCAGTTATAGCTAAGTGATTACACATATTCATCACAGTTTTTGTTCGAAATTCGATGCTGTAATATTTGAAATTTAATTAAAGTGTATATTAAAGTTTTATAAGAAGGAAATATATGTAGCTCTTGGTTTTCATCTGGTTTCCTATTAGGTTTTAATATGTTCATATACATACATACTTATTAACAAATAAAAACTTAATAAAATCAATGTACTTTATGTAAATTCCTTATCATTTTTAAATAATTATTCGAGCATTTGACTTAAAAGCTCGGTTTACTGTCATATATAAATTGTTTGCAAATTATGTTAATAATACAAGAACTAATAGTTGTCATAATTCATATAGGTACGACATTTTACATCTTAATGTTAATTTTTACAGTTGAAGTTGATGAGATTTGGATGTACTATGTAGTGTACTATGTATGTACAAGGATAAAAATGATAATATTTTGAATACAAGACAAAATTGAAAAGAATGTAAAATCGTATGGCTCCATAATCCTTTTTATTGTGTGAGTTATTGGCCAATTTTTTCTAATAAGTTATTAAATTGAAATTATAAATGAATGTAAGTGGTTTCAGAAAAACGACTACCAATAAATTGTATGTTCCCATATATTCATTTATGCGTTTGGATCTAGCAACTTGAGCGGTAACCGAACATAAAATTCCCGTATAATGCAGTCTTGCTTAGATCATCGCTAGATTGTTATGTTTCATCTAAATTCGTTTTTTTTACGTTAAATTGTAAGTCTATTATCATGTATAGCGTCTTGTGATTAGCTTTTCTTTTCGCTTCTGTTTTACGTACAAGTGGAAAGAAAACCTTAATACATTTTTTTTTTGATTGAAGTAGAGTGAAGAAAGAAGTAAGTCGAAGTAGATACAGTCACGATGAGATCAGTCTCATTGTGTTGAAATAAATCGTGTATGGGTTTTGTTGCTTGCGTTTATGTATGAGTTGAATGTTTGTGCGAGGTGAGGTAAACGTAGTGATTCCGTCCGTTAGATCTACAATTAAAAACTGATTTTAAAAATATAGCCTATTAAAGGGAAATGTTATTTTATTACGTAATTATTAAAATGAAAACTACGAATGTGCTTGTTTTAGTGATGTAGATATTACAAATTATAATGTGACCATATTTGTGACCTATAAACATGTCACATTTTATTCACATATCACATATAACATCCATTTATGGTTATTTTCTTTTGATATTATAATATTCAATACCACTTGTATTTGCATATGTGAAAACATAATTATGCAGATTCATCAGTGTAATTGTACTGCTGGTGGAAAAGTGTTCTCAGTTTTATACAGTTGTTATATTTATTTTTGGCTTTTGACGAATGCTAGTTGACTTCGAATTTAATCCTATAATATTTCCCCGTATTACTTAATACAACGCTATGTATTGCATACAGTTTGTCAACGACGCTAAGTAAACTCAGTGTCGTTGACAAACTGCGAAAATTACTATCGAGGAATTGGAAATGAGACTGAAAGTAAGATTTGGGATCAAACAGCGGCTGTACATATCAAGATTTTTCCTGTCAAACATCATTAAAAATTTTTTGGCCAAGAACCAAAATGTTTTTTGTACTTTCAATCTGAAAAACTTTAAGACAGAGTGGAAAGGAATGATTTACAAAAATCTGTGTGTGCGTGGTGTAGGTGATAGATTGAAAAAGGCACTGAATCTATATACAGACGTTCTAGTGTCTAAGTTAAAAAACGCCTATGTGCTGAGTGGTTTAATATTCTTAGAGGGGTCAAATATGGATGTGTACGGCCGCCGTGGCTGTTCAGTTTATGATTTATGGTTAGAAATACATGGTATAAGAATGGGTGAGCCGTCTTTCAATTGCTTCATGTATGTTGATGACAAAGTAGTGTTTTCGCCGTCGGTGTGAGAGTTGTAGGATACGGTAACCAAAATGAACTATTCTGTTAAAAAATAAATATATAGAGCGGATATGTGTTATAGGAGGATCGGTAAGGGGCGCCCTAGGAAATATTACGTAGACCTAATTGGTGTCATATTAAAAAAGGCCAAGAAGCACTCTAAACCGACGAGCTTGTGCATGAAGCGATTGATTGATGTCAGTGAAGCAAAAGAGGTGTGCAAAGGTCGTACCATGTGGAGGTCTGGGTTTATGCCACCGTTCTGGAAAATAAGTGTAAGTTTATAGTAAATAAATAGAAAATTATGGAAAGGGCATAGTTATTTCTTTGGTAATTTATAAAACTGATATGTGTGTAGGTACATTGTACACGTATGCGGTACATTTTTTGAATACATTCACATTTTCTTGTTTAATCCGCGCGAATACGTTGTAAAAATCTTTCGAAGAACTTAGTTGCTGTTTGTGATATCGAGTTTTTTAATGTCACTATATAGAATAATTTACAGCTATTTCAAAACGAGAAAAGGTGGGTCGACATCATTGGCTGAAGAGAGAGTTAAAAGAGGAGAAATTTTCTCAATTTAAAGTAATGTAAATATAAATCTGTCACTTTATATGTTTTTCTAATCACTATTTTAGTTTTTGTACTTGTTTTATTTTGAATTAATATTTTAGGCTTACTATACGTTATCATCCGAATTATTTAATTTAATAGTGTAATAAATCACGTGAGGAATTATTTGTTAATATTTATAATGTAAACAGTTGTTTGTATGGTGAGATTAAGATTGTTCCTTAAGGCACTTTGTTTATGTTTGAATAAAATTAATTTATTTTTTTCTAAAAAGATGTATGAATTGATTTATATGTTTTTTTATGAATATAAAATTTTTCATTGAAATTACAAAATATTATTAACTAAGAGTTTATATATTATATTTATATGTTTCACTAATACGAGGGAGAGTTGTTTACTTTCTGCATAAGAATTTATACACGTAGTGAATTGAAAGAGTGATAATTTTTTACTGAATTTTCCCTTTTTTAATGTATGAATTGGAGGCATGTACCATTTTTATTTTTAATTCAAGTAATAGATATATGCAATAACAAAGATAAAGAAGTTATTTTGATAAAATTAATGATGTAAAAAAGTGATATTTGGTGACTTCACAATGTTATTTGTTATAAATTATAAAAATAAACACATTGCGGTTATAAATCCATGTGTTTGATGTCAATCATGCATTTGTAACATGTGAACAGATAAAAAGAAACGAACATATGTAAAGTTTCTATTTGTTTGGAATTACACAATCACTTGCATGCAAACGCAATGAGAACGTTTAAAGCTATCTACAAGTCGGAAGGTTATTTCAGAAGAGGAAAACACAGTGTTATGTAAGTGTCTCAATGTTACTACAATAATTTAGTTTGGCACTTATTACAACAAGAAAAATACTCGTATTTTTTTCTATCATTATTAATTATATATTTTACGCATAAATATGTGTACATATATTTAGACAAATAGACATCGAAGTTTTATTGACTTTTAAATGAATTCTATTTTTGAATTTTTAATTCAATTATGGAATTATTCATTCATTCGCCAAGAAATTTTAATTTCCAATTAAGATTTCTTAGCAAAATCCTTTAATTATATTTTTTCTTGTGGTCGTCCTGTGTTTTGTATGGTTATTCTAATATTTCCGTTAATTTATATTTTGTGATGCATCTCTCTCATTGTGTTGCTTAGATGCAGATTTCTATTCACATGTTTAACTTAGTGTATCTATTTACAGAAATATATCACTTTTTTGATATTCTCAGTAGTTTTATTATTTTCTATGAAGAAAACATAAGCTAATGTAGTTAGTGACATAAGATGCGAGCCCTCGGCGCTCTGGCTATATCTGTGCTCGTGTATTCGGCCGCACTAATTTCGTGAGCGCGACGCAAACGGTAAAAGGGAGTAGGAGGAAACGCGCGCTATTCAATTTACTATAACGTGATTCTTCGGTGCGGTCCTCAGTTGGCGCTTGTCTTCTACTCGTATATAGCGTGTCGGTGAGCGTAAACTTATTCCATATTCTCATATATATAAAAAAAATTGCAATAAAGGAGTTTCAAGTACGTCGTTTTCTTGTTACCATGTGCTATTTTGAAACAACGTCTTATTTATTAAAGATTTTTATACTTATTTCTCAGTATGCCAATCGTCTTTTCACTTATAATTTTAATAGTTTCGAATTTGTTTTTTAACGTAAATGGCCCCTTACATTACGCGACGGTCGTGACGGATTGATGACGGTTGGACGGATCGTGAGGCGGGGTCGGTGCGATGCGCGTGTTAGTGGTACAATGCAGATACTTCTCAATACTGTACATACGACGGCGCATTAAAAAAAACATTTAAGTCGACCAGGAAGAGTCATCAGGAAGATCATTCGCGAAAACCCACAGATAAAAGTGCACGAACAATTTCGATCAAAACACTACTACAAATAAATAACCTGCGAAATCTGTACTCTCAAAAGCAGTAGATAAGCACCTTTTACTACTATAAAATATTTACGACACACAACGTATGTGAAATTATAATTTATATTACATTTGCCGCTCGTTCCTCATGTAACACTTAATGGAAATTGAACGAGTACAATTACCGTGAATATATTTTTTAAAAAGTGCGCATAATTATTTGCTATTTCGTCATTGGAAAAGAGAAGATGCATAGTCCCGCGCTCAAATTCGGCCGCAGTAAGTGAGTGCTAAACAGTCGGTTTAGCACTCACTGCATTCAGTTTAGTTTCGTCGCACCTTCCATTATGACGTCGTAGTGTTCTATGACGAAAAGCAAAAATAACGGGTAAAAAGCTGAGAAAGGAAGGTATTTCTTATTTTCGATAACCAAAATTTAGTTTATTTATAATATACGCTCAATCATGTGATTATTTCGTATTTCGACATTTAATACGAAATACGAAATGACGTTTATATCAAAAGCAGAGATATAAACGGACTTAAAGGAAAATGACCTATGCAACAGCGGTCTTGAATTTTTTGCGTTGTCACATTATTCGATCGCTTAACAGTGGAGATTGTTCTGATTGAGATTGTCGCCTTTTTTATTTGTTTTATATTTATACAAATCTTAATTACTTCTAAAGGGAAATCATAGGTTAGTTTATAGGTAATAGGTATAATAGGTATAACCTATTCAAAAAAAATGTTTATTATATTTAAATTTGTTTTTTAGCAAATTATATATAAGTAATATCTTCATCAAAATATGTTAATGTTTAATTAGTCGTCATGTTATTTTATAATATAAATAATTAAATAGTTTTATATTGCTATACTCTATACACTTTAGAAATTAACAAGTTCTTCATTATATTTTCACTGACATTATGAAATTATAGGTTCATATTAATTTTAATCTTAGGTGATTACTATATTAAGCTTTATTACTAAGAAAAATATATCACAATTCTTTTCATACTTTCGACCCAAATCGATAATAAAGATTTAAAATACAATAATATCAATGGAGTGGTCATTGATGCCTTGTTTTAGAACAGCACGTGTAAATTGTAAAAAATAGAATTTATTGTCTTCCAATAACAAAATGACCCTTTCTTGTTGTTTTTGCATTTAAAAATAAACCTTATGTTATGACATTTTGGTTGAAATGAGAGATAATGCATAATATTCCTCACTTCTTTTCCTTTGGCACTGCAGAATAGTATCATAAAACGTGAGACAGAGACGTCAGACACACTGAGTAATTTGTCGCCGCGAGTGTAGTATGCGACTGTGCATCTTCTCTTTTTTATCCATCTATGCATTTCGTATACATTTTTGGTCTAATTCTTTTGAGAATAGTGCCTCTGGAGCATTATTCTAGAAAATTGATACATAAAAAACGTCCACAAACAATTTATATTAAATCATTCTACTAGAAGTAAATAATTGGTATAAGCTGTATTCTCCAAAGCAGTAAATAAAAATTTCGTGTAATTTTTTTTGTTTATCTATTAAAATTCCTGGAAATATTCTTATGACCAGGGTCGGATTTAAATTTTAGCCGCCCTTGGGCAGTGAAAAAAATGCCGCCCCGTCAATGAGATTTCACTCAAAGTTATATAGATTTGATATATTATATTTAAAAATGAAAATATATAATATATTATAAATAATTTATTATATATATTATGTACTTCAATGTAATACAAAAAATATTTATTTCTGTTCTTAGAACTACAAATTTTGCACTAAGTTTGACTCATAATTATATTATAATATTTTTTTTCACATGTAAACGCGCCTGACTTTTTGAGTTGCAAATTGATCGATCAAATCTTCACAATCTAAACGTTGAAGTTCGTCTGATTCAATACATAGAATAGCTAAGCTATTGAGTCTATTTGCCCTCATTGTAGAACGTAAGTAGTTTTTAACTCTTATCAAACAAGAAAACAATCGTTCTGCGCTACAGTTTGTTACAGCTAAAGTGATAAATATTCAATATGCAATTTCTACATAAACCATATTTAAATTTTATGATTCCAGATGATAAAAAAAAATCAAACATAACCATTTCAAATCTTGAAGAAAATGAATTAATTAAATTATTTCGAAGATTAATTTTTACTTAAGGTGCAAAAATTATTATTTACCAAATTTTGATTTGACAAATAATGTACGAGTTGAATTTCTTGAATAATAAATGATTAATCAAGAGAATAAAAAATTCCTATTGGGAACTTGATAACGCTAAAAAATTTTTCTTAACTTTCCAAATTTTGCCGCCCTAGAAAATTTGCCGCCCTGGGCACTGGCCCCGACTGCCCCTATTGCAAATCCACCATCGCTTATGACGAATCGTCATTTGGAATGGGTGGTAATTTTAATGTCGAAAACAGTTGTTTATGACGCATTTCAAGTGTAATTTTTATTACCTACGAAATAAAGACATTTTTGATTTGATTTACTATAGTAAATGCTGCTAACTTTACTCTTGATTCAATATTTGCTAACTTCACTCGTGATTCAATATTACGTCCCACTATGTTCATCACTAATAGTTGAAACATTATTGTACTTAATTTGTAATATCATAGGTGTACCTCAACCTTTGGACGTAATGTCTCAATAATATATTTTTTAGACAAGATATTACATGTTAAATATTTTTCTGATTCGATACAATAGTGCTAAATTCCTTAGGAAGACGAAGTCCTGCTCTAAGACACACATTATCGGGCGGCAACTTGCTCCGGGAGTTTCACCCTCGCCCGCTAAGAGCCTTTAACTGTTTGGCTCAAAACTGGGACTTAAATAAAAAGGGCTGTGGTTACTTTCTAGTTAAGTTTCCAGCTATTTTAAATTATGAAAATTGTGCAAATATAAATACATGATTTAAGACACGAACTACTGATATCGCTCTAAAATATTTAGTTCGATCGTTTTGAAGAATCTTTTTAACACTATAAAATATTTTTCATATTTCAAAATTATGATTTTACAAACGTTATCTTAATAACGTATGCGAAATCATAATTTTACTACATTTTTCCGTTCGTTGCTGATTTACGTTTTAATGAAAATTGAATGTGTACAATTTCCGTGAATTTCGTTTATAAAAAGTGTGCGAAATTATTTGATATCACGTATACCTTTTTGGTCTACTGTTTTCGGGAATAGTGCTGAATTCAATTCTGCATAAAATGACTTCAAACTCTTTGAATGTATGAGGAGAAACTATTATAAATTCATTCGCTACTTTTAATAACAACAAAATTTAAAAAAAACTAAAAACCACGTTCTATCCTAAGTACGAACAAGCTAGGTCACGTTGAAAGGTAATGATTCTGAACTGCAAAGCATACCTACGTAGCCTGTTAAAATTATAATCCTCCACATTGAGTAAAAAGAATGGTAGGACAGCGGTTGGTTGCTGTAGTTTAAACTATTAACTTAATAAAGATAAAGTCCATAAACAACATTGATATTCTACATAAATTTGACTATTCAGTGGTTTAGTGTTGTTTACGTCGCTTTTCAAAATTTTAACGAAAATAAAAATAGCACAATACGCGTGTCTATATGGAGATCTGTGGTGGGACGCACGCGAAAGTCCAGCGTTTTACGTTAATCCGTTTCGGCGACGCCCGCGGTGTGGCGTGGAGGATGCGGGTTGCTGTTTGCGCTGAGGCTTTGCATTCATCCCGTTTTTTCCTCGTGAAGCTGAGAACGTATTTTACGCTCGCGTAATTATCGTCCCGTGTACCGAAAGTGTTACCTTTGAGCGTTATCCGGCGCGATGTCGCGGCTCTGCCTCGAAAATGTGGTGAAAATTACACGTTAAAATTATTTTCCGAGACGAGAAAGGGGCCATAGATCAAAGGCTTAAATGAAATCGGGATTAAACTAATTACAAATTTAATGTTACTCTTTTGCAACAACAGTGAAGGGTTCTTTCATTAATAAATCATTTTCATGACTGATCTTAATATTAGATTTGCCAGAGAGATAGCTTGCGTCCTAAAGACGGGCATATATTATTTTTATTGCAGGAAATGATATCAGAAAATTAGGTGCTTAAAATTAAATGCGAGAAGCTTAGTCCACGCGACCGAAGCTGCGGGCATGAAGTTGTTTAATAATATAAGTTGTTTTAACAACAACAACTCTATATAACTAAAAGCTCTATTACTATCTTCCGAGCTTCTCTCGTAAAGTTCCAGTCTATGCAATATGGGATTATATTGAAAGCTTAGACCGAGTTAGATCCCGCTCGCAGCGTGGACAGAGCTACACTGTAGCTGAGTGGTCGCCAGTCCCCGTCTTTATGGGCTCTTAACTCGTTTATGCTCGGGGCGAGCGCACGCCCCCTAGTGAAATGCTCTTGATACATCCGAAACCATGTACCCGTACCCGTGCACGTCTTATGCGCTTGTGGCCGTTAACGTCCGACATCAGAACGGTGAAGAGACATCCGATTATGTTCGATGTTTCGTTTTTGTCTTTCAAAGGAGTATGTGAGTATTATTTTATGTGATAATTAACTGACATTACAACACTGTTTTTGATAACGGAGTATATTAGCCAATTAGAGAACAAAGAGTAAAATAAAAATTGGAAATAAATAAAACTGAATTAAAATTAGTCGTAATAATTCGTTTCTGAAAAAATGGTTTCGACGCATGGAGGCAGATGTACAATAAAATGTACCAATAAGGATTCTGTTTTTACGGGTATAAGAAACATAGAAATATAACAACTTAATGTTATGTAAGAACTAGGCCATCTAAACATAAATAGTTCAGGTTAAAAGTTATAGGACTTCCCTGGCAAAAACTCCAGTTGGACTGGTTTTTAGACTATTATAATATCGACGTATTTTGATATGCGTGACTGGCGTGAAATCGTTGTTGTTTTCCACAATCATAAGGTTACTAGCTTCAGTCCGCTGATCCGCCCGCCTGAACATAATATGAATTCATTCATGTTAGTTAAATTGACCGATCACTGACTTAGTCATGATTTCGATCGTCATTTCGGTTCCGATTTGTCTGTGCCGATTTCGGCCGCGGTCGCGGTTCCGATTTCGAGCTCAGGCCGGATCTGAAGTACATTCTGATTTTAGTTGCGTTCTCGATTGCAGTCTAGATCTCAATTCTGATCTCGATACTGTTCGTTATTCCAATTTCAATCGTTATTCCAATATTGATTCTAACTTCAGTGCCACATTTTATTTCGAACTTGGTTCCGTTTCCGATTTCGATCTCTTCGGGGGCCTTATTATTTAAAAGTAGAAATCGATTGCGATTCCGGAATCGATTTGCGAGTCGAAATTGTTGGGTACAAAAAAATGTTATTCTGATACGCAATTTCGAGCGACTTTAAAGCGTTAGATTAAATTAAAACTTTTTACACTCTTCTAGGACCGATAACTGTACAATAATATGGTATAATTGAACCGATCTAATGATGGAGCCAAAAAGTAGGCACAGAAACGGAATAACATATCCTAGACGGGTTTGAGCTTTTTAGAGTTGTCTTGAGATATACTATCACCATGAGTGATGTTCAGGGTTTGATAATGGAGCCGAAAGGTAAGCACTAGTACTACATAATAGAACAACGTAGCCTGGTATTATTTGGGTTTAATGGAATTCTTTTAAGTGCACTTTGACCATGAATGATTTTCAGGGTCTGATGATGCAAATATTGAGAGTTTGGTTAGAAAGTGTTCATGTATCCACCGTATAGCTCTGACCTTGCACCCTCACATTTTCACCTGTTTCTGGCTTTTCCGAATTCTTTAGGTACTTTTAGGTTAACATTAAAAGAGGACTGTCAAAACTTCTTGTCGCAGTTTTTTAAACAGAAGTCCCTTAATTTCTACAGCAATGGGATTGTGTCACTTTCTACAAAACGCCAACAAGTTATTGAATAAAATGGCATATATGTTATAATTAAATGTAAATAAAATATGAAAAATGATCTTGAATTTGTATATGAAATACGAAAATACGAAAAAACGAAGTTATAGAGATATATATTGCCAAATATGAATGTATGTAGAGGCCTTTTTTTTTTATTTATATAATATATCGATTACGTTTCTATCGGTCGAATCGCCGTTTTATGTGGGCTTTTAGGTAGTCCTGTCGGTTCTCAATTCTGTTCCCTTTCGATTCGTTTGCGCTACTGGTCGCAGTTCTGGTATAGTCGAAGTCGGGGTTGAACGCCTAGTATAAATATAAAATATAAGCTATATTATTCGGAGATAGTGTAGCTGTCTATGACGGACGGAATTTTTTAAATTGCAATCATATTATAGTATAAATACGGGGATGAACATGGGATTAAATGCTAGTTTCTTGTGTCAGAAACCTTTTCAGGCATGAGAACAACACGCCAACTAAGTTTCAGCGTAATCGAATGAATTGTTCAGGCACGCGTAGAAGAAGAATAAAATACACACGAATATTAGATCAGGGATCTGTATTAGATCACTGAGGTAGTATGTACCTCAATATTGAACTTGTAGGATCTCATTATATACTTCACCATTTTTGTGTTTTCGTGTATACGTGAATTCACCCACATCACTGCTAGGTATTGACAAATCAAACAACAAAATGACGAACTAGGCCATCATTTAGTTGACGACAGGTATGAGATTCTAGTTGTGATCCTATACTTATATTATTTCAATGTATTACATTTAATTGTAGCATAACATCAAAGTCATTTTCTCATTGCTTTGGCTGACATTAATATCAATTTTACTGCAATATATCATATTAATTTATTTACATATATTTATAACACCCGCCGAAAATTTAATTCTTTGAACATTGTTTGTATTTAAGCCACAAATATCACCAATTTCTACTATTTAAAACACAAAAACACGTACATATTTGCCCTATCACATCAGATTTTTTTAAAGAAAGGAAAAAGCATTTTTTTTTTTCAAAATTTAAGGAAAAAAATCAATAATTATATTACAAATATATATATTTACACATTTATAAAGAAAACATTGAATCTCAATATTAGTCTACAGGATTATTTAGAGTGACATCTTTTACGTTTATCGACAAAATTACGTCTGGGTGTAGTTTCTTGTGTAATATCTTCAGTAATATCACTTGCCAGTGATCAGCAACAATCAGCCATCTTATTCATATTACTTCGACCTTGGTACCTTGTCACCATAGTTTTTATGTCCTGGTGAAACTTTGCTCTCTGTTCTTCACTATAATCACCAAGATTATTAGGAAAAAATCCACATGTAAATCTAGAAAGTAGAGTTTTATACTCATATTCCACCCCAATTTGTTATACTTATCTAGTAAGTTTGAAATTTATTTTTATAGTCAGGATGTTTGTTATTTCCTAAGAAATTGTTGACAACGTCTTTGAACGCCAGCCAAGCATCTAATTCAGTATTATCATTGTTGCATCGAATTTTTCATCAGCCATCAAAGATCTGATATGTGGTCAATCGAACACTCCTTCTTTAATTTTTGCATCAGATAATCTTTGAATTTTTTACACAAATATTGAAAACTAGCATGGTTTTTATCCAATGCTATGGGAGACCATCCTAGATGTCGACTTGCTCATCATCACCGCCCGTTTAGATTTGTCGGATTAGATTATTTCAGACCGTTCTCCATGACCGTCGGTCGAAAACATCAAAAAAGATACGTAGCTCTCTTCACCTGTCTCACCACTAGAGCTGTGCATCTGGAAATGCAGCTAACTTAACAGCAGATTCGGCTTTTCTGGCGTTGAGAAAAATGATAGCACGCCGGGGATACCCGACCTGGATATATTCCGATAACGGAACAAACTTACACGGCGCCGATAGAGAACTGATAAAAGCGATGAGAGAAGAAACATCGAAGCGTTCCATCGTGTGGAAGTGTATACCGTCCGGCGCATCGTTCATGGGTAGTGCATGGGAGCGGCTAGTGAGGTCCATAAAAACGGTTCGGTATTCAGAAAACTGAATATGCCATATCAACTACGCCTAAGGTATCAGGACGTGGAGTGGAAGTCCTGCATTCGGTACCTGGGCATACATATCGACCGCTCGCTACGTATGATACCCCAAGTGGATTATGCAATACAACAGAGCCAAGCTGTGAGAGCCAAACTCCGGCCCCGTACTCACGTCCGCTACGCATGAGAACCAAAATAACAATATATAATTGTTATTTTGGTGTTCGTGGACTAAAGACTCCAAACCCAACAGAATATTGTGCTACGAATGATCGCGGGGGCTGGATGGTATGTCAAGAACTACGTTATATCTAGGGACCTGCGAGTGCAAACCATAGATGAATACGTCCGGTTACAGACGCGACGCCTGTTCGACTGTGCAGACGAAGGCCCGATACCATCACTCCACAACCTGGCGTCTCATACGAGAGATCGCCCGGTGGGTATCAACTCCTCCGAGATTTAATCCTCTCCCCCTCAAAAGGGGACGAAGCGCCAACTTAGGCAGGCGTTAAAAGGTAGACAAAGGTCACCCGCTCATATGACCCATGGGGGCAATGTTCCCCCACGAGACGAAGCACGGGTCCGAGTCAAAGGCTCATGCACGCACCTGTAGCCGGAAACGGTTACAGAAGACCCGCCGACGACCGCCAGATAGCGGCGCCCGTTACGGTACGGCTCGGAATCGACATCGAAAATTAGCATAGTTGTTTTGACGAGGCTTCCGATTGAGGACAGATTTTGAGATTTGGGCCGCTCGATTGGCCTAAAATCGACCCGTTTAATTAGTCGCTCTTTGAAGTATAAATTTGAAGTACGGAAATTGCAGAAAATAGTATAAGAATACAGCTGCATGCTGTATTGAACCTGATCTGCCCTAGTACTGCATTTAGTCTACAATCTACTATAGTACATCGCATATGTGTTGACATATCGGAGGTGAAACTCTGCGCCTCTATAGACAGTTGTTTATAATTTAAACAAGATTTCTGAATAGACTTTTTTGTAAACTCGCGTTAAACAGTTGTTTAAGCACGTTTTAAATTTAGACTAGCGACTCTGAATAGGACGGTTAGCGTTTAAAGGTTTGGAGGTTTAAATTTGGACGACTTAAGTTGGCGAGGCGCCGCTCTTGTGAATAGTCAATCGATAAGTAAAACCAAAAATGGGCCGTTAAGCGTTTGATATGTGCGAGCCCGGTCCGTCACGGACACGTCTGCGCTTAAATTCTATAAACCAGTTATAAATAGTCGTCTTGCATGGTGGTTGATCGCCGAAAGCAGTTAGAAGCCGAGCAAGGCTGTCAAATTACACTTAAAATCGTAGAAAATCATGTTACGAAAACATTCACGACTTAATCCATAGTGATATAGACACGTAAAATGATGCCATTATGTAAAAACAATTGAAAGTTAGATGAAACAAAGTGTATTCTTCAGTCAAAAAGTTCCATTTTCAAATGTAGTAATTAATTTTTAAATATTGTTTATATAAGTGGCCAGTTCTTCACTTATATAAAAAGTGGCCAGTTCCAGATACTCATAGTATGCCCCATGTAAACGTTATACCTTAGCACTAGAAATATTGCAGGGTTGATATTTGATAAATATGAATAGTATTATATATGTAATATTTATTATTTTTATTGTATAAAACCTTTGCAAGTTTAAGGAATAATATTTCTTAATTATTTTTTGAAATTTGTGTCTTTTTTATATTTTAAATACTGAACTATTTCGAGCAAAAAATCAAGCTCGTAAACCTAATGGTTTAGCAACATTTATTTTAAAATATGTAATAAGATTTTCACTGAAATATCATAAAACATAAATAACTCTTGAATCACTTAGAAACGCTGAAAATACAATGGGTATTATGGTTAGGTATTGACACTCCTCATCATATCGTTTCAGATGGTTCACCCCTCAGCTTAAATTGTGTTTAAACGGCTATTCCTTTAAAAGCGAAGAGAAAAAAATATTGCAGGAGCTAAATCAAAAGCTCTGTCAAAGGTTCATTATATTTAATAAAAGTGATTCGGAACAATAATGTAATTCTGGGCTAAAATTGGCTAGCATATAAATTATTTATCTTAAGGTAAACGGATCGAATCTTTGTAGCTGACGTGTTTGCAACTTCGTCCATCTGCGTGTGAAGTTGTGTCGCGAGGGCGTGATCTCAATGTAATAACATTTCTAAGTCACCCCGAAGAGATTTATTACTGTAATAATACCTAACTCACAACAAATTCTGTGATTTTTTCACGTGGCGTGACAGCTTGCACGCCACTTGCAAACTCTACGGCAATACCATGACTATATATTTGTATTTCTTTTGTCATTATTGTTTTATGTGAATGTATTTTTATACTATTTTTTTTTTCTAATGAATGGAATAAAAGACCAGTCAATACAAAGAGGAAATTGATATTTAATTGGTATAAAATAAAGGAGAGCACCAAATAAGTAAGCGCTAATAATGGTCGAGCGGTCAGAATAGTGACTGTAAGTCAAAAGGTACCCTTGCCCCTGCTCGCATCCTACCTATGAGCTAATCGATTAATCAGCTTTCCACCTAAGCAAATTAAAACACTTGTTCCGTAGGTCGAAGAGCACATTACCTGTGAACGTCATCGGTGACTGCCGTGGTTAGCAGCCTCCAGCTCTTGTGCCAGCGTGAAGTTGTTAAATTTCAAATCTCTCAATCTGAAATAAAAATATTGTGGGAGTGCCGAGTGTGTGCCTGCGACAGGGTGATACAAAACTTGTTTATAAATAAGATCTCATGAGGAAGCAGGCAATCAGTGATGTTACATTTATATGTTGTATAGATATTTATAATTATCTTAAGACATATGTGCACAGCACCATCTGATCCCAAATTTTACGCCAAGGCTTGTAATAACAGAAGCCTTGTTATATAATTTGGTACCCATACTGTATTATCTGGTACCCATAAGGGTAGCAGATAATTGATAAAATACACATATACTTTTTTGTAATATATATACAAATACATAAGATTTTTCTTTGTCAAAGCATCTGTTAAAAACTAATGGATATATGGAACTTTGACCATTCGATGTGAATCTTTTGTAAATGGTTATAAGTTATTTATAATATTATAAATGCGAAATTATGTTTGTTCGGATGTTCGTAACGCGCTAGCGGCTAGACGGATTGTAATCAAATTTTATATAGAGGAAGGTTATGTCCTTCAATAGGATATAGGATACCTTAAATGTAAAGTATGGGTGCTAAATCATGGACATATTTGAATCCTAAAAAAACAATCAATGCCAAATTTTAATTTATGTCTAACGAAACGGGCGGGCATTTTCAATTAATAACGTGAAAGCACAGACTCATACAACATCAAATAGTTCGTAACACAAAAGTATATAATTTTTAGAAAAAGTGGCGAGTCAAAAAATTCGACTGCCTGATTGGCGCAGTTGGTGGTGAACCTACTCGCTACGATGGGGTCGTGGCTTCGATTCCCGCTTAAGACAAACATTTATTTATGTGTTTAAAAATTAATTTTGAACTTGAGACTGGGTTTTCTATGTATTGTATGTATGTATTTACAAAAAAGGTATATGTGTATTGTATCAATTATCTGCTACCTTTATGGGTACCAGATAATACAGTCTGGGTACCCAATTATACAACAAGGCTTGTATTATTACAAGTCTTGTATAATTTGGGACCAGATGATGCTGTGCACATATGTCTTACGATATTATTATAAATATCTATACAATATATAAGTGAAACATCACTGATTGACTGACTGAGTGACCGCTTCATCATGAGATCTCCGAAACTATAAATCCGATTGACTTGAACTTTGGCATAGTTTCTCTTTTTGGGAAGTAGACGCCCACTGAGAACGGATTTTATGCAAACCCTAGTAAAAAAAGTCATAATTTTATGAGATTTCTGAAATTCTAGGTCCGATTAACGTGAAATTTAGCATAATTACTCTTGTATTCGGGACGAAGACGCTCATAGAGCACAGGTTTTAAGCAAATCATATCCAAAATTATTTTTTTGTCATTTATGTCTATGCGGCGGTTCCGCGGGCCAAATCTAGTTATTGATACAACGAATTAGTTGGAATATCCATTTATTTACTTTTATTTTGTTTCGTAGTTAGCAGATGTCGACAAGAATTTTTAGATCCTTCAGCATTTCTTAAACCCCTTTTTCATCATGCCTATCGTGGTCGATTGTTGACAATTGTGTTATGGCCCATTATGCGACCGACTACATAATAGCCAATGTTTAGTTGTGCATTTCTTAGATTCAAGATAGACATCGAATTGGTTGGGGCAGCTGCTGTTTATGCACTCTCGTAGACTAATTAATGACCAGTAGCGAAAAAAAAAAAAAACGGTGAATATTGACTATTTCTTACACTTCATTCAGTGAAACAAGAGAGATGCGCGAAGATCATATACCATGTAGAAATCTATAGTCTCTGCCTACCCTTCTGGCAAATAGGCCTGAGTTTACATTATTATAATTGATATTTATTCTGTAAATATTTTATTTAAGATATTTTATCGTGTTTTATTGTTTGCAATGAATTCTATCTCCTTTCTACAGACGTGTTATTTATACAGAGGTCAATCGCGTACTGAGAGTTCAGCAACCGTGTAGAAGCGCGCCCGCAAATATGCACAATTCATTTTGATGTTTTCACGACAATCGACAACCCGCCCATCATCGACAATCGCTCGCAGTCATGGTCCACTACATTCAATCGTGTCCTCTATACGATTGTAATTGTCGAGGATTGACAATGACAAGCAATGGTGAAGAGGAGCCATTAAGATGCTAGTCGTTGTATATCCATCGGTGAAAAGTAACGACGCTTGAATATTTGTGCTCATAAGAGCACCCGTGGTGACGCGTGTGTCTGGTGAGTGTGCGGGGCCGCATTGAATGTGAAACTGATCAACTCGAATTGCTACAAACCAGGAATGCGTCATTTTATCTCAACCGGGTCATTATACAGAGGGGCCTTTATTGCCGAAGACATAACGAAAAGAACTCATCAAGTGTGTAGATATATCACACATAATACAAAGTAGAGTGACAAAAAGAATCTCTACAGCGAATGTTTGTAATGGAAGGATTGGCAAGGATATCTCTAGAAAATCTTATGCAGACCAAATTGGTGGTATATTAATGGACGCCATATTTTAAGCACCCGAAATTGACGAACTTGCATAAAATGATTGATGGATGTCAGTGAAGCAAGAGAGGTGTGCAAAGATCGTACCATGTGCCAATCTGTGGTGTCTGCCTACCCTTCTGATGAAAAGGCGTCGAGACGCCCTGTCAAGTATTGATATTCCTATCCGGAATGTATTAACCCCATAATTGCACACGCGTGCCGACCTAAGGCACTTGAAGGTCATCGGTGCGCGAACGCTGACGTACAGGGCGTGCCAGCGATATTTATAAATTGACTTTTTACTTTAATTTTAATTTAGGACACATGTCAATCTAAAATTATTTTTTTTAGGGTTCTAGGTTGTTGATGAAATTTTATTACCTATAAATTTTCTTTACAGGCAATAGAATTTCATCAACATTTTTGCCTGTCGATACTTCCGAGTGGAATCTTAGATCGCATCTTCAGCGACAGGCACACAGATCTGCGCTGATGTTTTTGCCTTGAATTGAGATGCCGAGTAGTCAGTTAGTTATCAATTTAATGTTATTATTTAGAACGATAACGTTGACGAGGCTACGAAAGATGAATATATTAAAGTTATTATGTAATATTCGTTATTATGAGGCCATTCCTAAGGTATATTCTTCCATAATCTTCTTATTTAAATTAAAAACTTCGATTTTAAGTCCAAGCTCTAAACTGGCCCAATATGAATTTGTGTTTGTTTTGTGTAATTGTATTTATATACAAGATTTGAATATTGCATGTTAAATTTTAAGGTATAAGATCGAAATGCAGTAGCTAAAAAACTGTCTACCGGACTTTTTTTTTTTTTTATAGTTTTCCCCTTGCGAGAGGGATGGGGAAGGAGGGAAAAAACCCATTATGGGCCGTCCATGCGCCCGGGCACACAGGTGTGTCCGACTCTCACAGACTAAAAAACCTCCGAAACAACTTGTAGCTGCGGTGGCGCAAGCAAAACGCTGTGACGCCTTCATCTAAAACGCGGCCTTTACGACATGGTGATGCCGTCGGCGCGTGACTGCCCTATGGGTGTCTTTTGAGTAGACACCTCGGCATAGGAGGTCACGTGAAGTTCACAGCACGGACTGTAACTTCAAAAGGGACTCCGGGGGCGCGGGAGACGCTCCGGATTGATGACCTTTTAACGGTCGTAGTTGTTGGGTTAGTCCCTACTCCTAGTCAGTAACCATCTTATTTAGTTCTATTAATTTTTCCACCTCGATGGTGAGTTCGTCGGGTGGATCTATCAAGACACTCAGTGGTCTTCTGCAGAAATGATGTGGAGGAGGTGGCTCGTATGAAACGGCCTCTACTAATAGGGGGTTCGGATGGTTACTCGCTATATCGAAAAGACGCTCTGATGCGTCCCTCATAAACTTGGAAATTGTTGGAAGTTCTATATCCCGATGAAGTGTAGAGTTTTTGACGTACCATGGTGCGTCAGCTGCTCTTCTACAAAATTTATTCTGCACTATTTGCAGATCATATAGTATATCAGGTCGTGCATGAGCAAAAACTGGACTCGCGTAAGTCATGACAGGCCTGATACACATTATATATATCGTTCGTTTATTACGTAACGACATTTTACTTTTTCTACCTATCATGCCGTTCAATCGGGACAGGTAGAATGACGCTAGTTTTTTAACACGAGCGATATGATCTCTAAAATGGAGATGCTTATCGATCGTGATGCCTAAGTATTTGTACTTATGTTGCCACGGAATAGGCTGATTTAAAATGCGTAGGTGGGGGGTATCGAAAGGTACCGGATTTTTTAACTTACGAGAGCTGTAATTAAAATAGATCGCTGCTGACTTATCGGGGTTGACTAGAATCTCGTAATATAATGACGTATTTCAAGTGTGACATATAGAAATAAAGATATGTTTTAATTTTCAATCCTGAAAATAATGAAACTGTCTATTATGAGCAGAAATAAACCCCTCCATTGGACCGAAATGTATAAGGAATAAAGGATAACGGATAACGGATCCAAAAATCATCGGAAATATTTTTACACGGTCGGGGAGGGCGCGATATCCGCGGATTATGTTCGCCGACGAGACGGAAGAGCGCCGCAGTCGGCGACACGCGGGCCCGTGATTGAATGTGCGGCGAGCCCACGCGGCACGTTGGGGCTCGATGAGATGTGTCAGCAAAAATAAAGTATTTGAAATTGTAACAGAATAAAGAGATACAGGGAATCAAAATACTTGCATAAGCTTTTCTAAATAGAGTAAGATCCCAGAGCGATAAGACACAACTTATTTTCACATAAACGAAACCTCATGTTCTCAGTAGTGTCTTATGTACTCAGAATACCTGCGCGCTTGTGGAGCTTGCCGAGTGACACCTGGGCAGGTACCAAGTGTGAAAGGTAACTAAAATTAATAATTATTTAACTTAAATTTTTATAGCTGATTTTTATATATATTTTGTAGAGTATTATTATAAAGTTATACCATAAGCGTCAGACACTTTTCATGGGCCAGAACTTTTGTCAGACGCTTTAAAGCTCTACAAAAAATAAATGAACTTAACTTATTTTTACATGTCTGACTTTTAAATATGTTGTTAAGACAATTGTTACGAAGTTATATTTAATTAGTCAGACAAAATTTATTGACCAAACACCCGCTAAATTGCAAAATTACTCAGCCGTGAGTATGAGCGCGAAAGCATTATGCGCATGCGTCTCAGAGTATATACATATATACATATATATATATATAAAAAATACTTACGGTACAGCTTCCGATATAAGATTTTTGCATCTCTATTTCAATAAGATTAATTTCAATATTAACGTAATAATTAGTCAGTATTAAAGTAAATTAATTCATTTAATATATTTGTTATAATTAATCTGTTCAGAGTTATTTTTTCTTAGAAATTTTTTTATTTTATTGTAAAAAACATCAGTTGAAATTATTTTTTTTATAAAATCATTTTTGTAAAAAAAAATTTACCCATAATTAATTAAAACAAGCATTTATTTAATTGTTTAATCATCGCAATCATCATAACAATCATTTGAATTTTCATCATTTAACCAATCATGATACTGTCAGCTCCACAAGCGCGCAGGTATTCTGAGCACATAAGACACTACTGAGAACATGAGGTTTCGTTTATGTGAAAATAAGTTGTGTCTTATCGCTCTGGGATCTTGGACTAAAATATCTGCAAAGGAAATTGGAGTTTATGAAAAATTCGAAAGTACGTATATTATTTTTACCGTGATTTTCATAAATGGAGTTTTGATTAAATGTCGAAGTTTTGTGGTCGTAAGAAACTATTGCGACAGACTGTACATTACGTTTACAATGCTCGCTTTTTTTTCACTGCGTAACTTATTGATATTTTTTAAATAGGGAAATTGATAACATCCATTTTTAGCGCTTTTTGCGATTTCCTCAAAAGATTATCAATTTTTAATTTTTTTTTCGTTCACATAAATCTTGTGTATATGCATGTTTTGAATCTCAATTATTCACTTAGAGCTCTAGGGTTTTCACTTAAGTCTTTCTCATGACATCAGAACGAATTTGTGTTTTCGCTGAAAAGGAGGTCCTTATTGAAGCGATTGAGAAAACAATTTCAATGTTAAAAAAACACTATTACGATAGTGTTTGGCAATAACTAGGGTAATTGCTACATGCCAACTAAACTAAGAGCTAATGTTAGGTAATGAGTACGATATGAGTGATGCCAATTTCTCATAAAGGACAACTTTGATTAATCTTAAAATCAAAGTTGTGTATATTATAAACTTCTCTTGTACATATTATCAGCCTTACAACGAGAACATTGTGAAAACCAAATTGATGCTAGATGCGATAACCAGTGAATCGACTCCTCTTTAGTATAAATTACTATTATGGGATCTTTCTAAGGAATGGGTACGATACGAAGTTGTGTTGAGAGAAATTATTTGTGAAACCTGCTCCTCCAGCTGAAATCAGTGACATTGGTCATAGTAGTTTTAGGACCCTTTTTTTCACGTTTTTGGAGAATGGATGACTGCTATTTTGATGCAAAGACGCCGGTTAGGAAGTGCACAACGTTCTATTCCTGAGGTAGCCTTAGCTCGTAACATTTTGCTAAAACACATCTGAATAGTACTTCTTATTAATGATGGTCCATCACATCAGATGAGTTGAAGCAAAGTTATAGGTGGGTAGTGAACCCAGTTTAATAAATAAAGTCATTACCTGAATATTATTATAAAACAGGGGTAATTTTTATCAGTCCACCATATAATGAAGCTCTGTCAGATCTGTCGGGGAGATTAAACATTTCATTGTGAATATTAATAAGATCCATTATTAACTAACCTATTGTAAAAAAATTGGTACATGAGTTATGTATTTTTCTCGACACTTGTTGTCGGGTGGCGCCTATCATAAATATTATTGTAGATCGAGTGTTTATTAAATGTGATAAAAGAGTTTGCTATGGCAGCCTTAAGGCTAAACTCTGTGATATGTCAGAGGTCATATAAAAGAATCATATGCCCTGAATCTCATGTCTCTCGAATACAATTGTATAGTGCGTATTGAAAAATATTCAGAGACCTTATAGTTTTCCTCAAGAATCGGACTATCAAAGGAAAAAGAATTTTTCAAATTCAATTGGTGGTTACAGAGATTAGCGCCTTCAAACAAACAAGCTATTCTGCTTTGTATAATAGTATGGATAGATATTATTTAATTCGGTTTTTGAGATGTGTAATTAAAATTGCTTTATGAATGCAAAAAGATTGTTTACCTTTAATTAAAATGAATTATGAGAGTATTAAAATGACTGTACGCAGTCTTGTTCAGAAACTGTCATTCAATTGCTAATTTATAAGAGACATTTGAATTAGTAAACAGCGATATTTATTTTAAGATGTTGTCACACATATAACA
The DNA here is from genome assembly GCA_005406025.1 of Eumeta japonica. Taxonomy (NCBI): domain Eukaryota; kingdom Metazoa; phylum Arthropoda; class Insecta; order Lepidoptera; family Psychidae; genus Eumeta; species Eumeta japonica. The sequence continues at coordinate 17,687 of BGZK01001117.1, read as the reverse complement.
AAGATGAAAACAGTGTCTCGTCGTCTCAATATTTAACTAGTAAATTAAGTTGCTTAATATGAAAAGCGTGATCGCATGGATAAAACGAGAGAAAGCTGGAAGTCAAGTTGTTTCTCCGCTTTTGCTCGATAGAATATTAAGTTATACCTTACTATGTGAATTTAAAGTACCAATCCTCAAAAAATCTATTAAATCCATGAATAATAAAGGTACAAAAGCATTAAAAGGACCTTAAAAAAGAATTCTTTATAAAAGTAAATTTGACGTCAGGTGTCTTTTTGTCACCCCAGCAACTACGCATTGGTTCCGCAATCTTATCTCATATTGAAAAGCTTAGACCCCAAATCCTTCACGTTGACTCTATGTGGTTGAGTTTGTAACAATAAATAAGCCTAAAAATGAAATAAAATTTCTTATCTGATGGTGAGTAATGTTAATAACTATAGTCAAGTTGTAAATTCTTTTGATGAAGCTCTTGAACACGCAGCTAAACAACAAACTTTAAATTTGCAACATCATCCAGAAAACTAGGAGTAAAAAAATTACACTATCGTATGGTTTAGATCGTTAGCTAAAACGATGGAGGTAATTTACTGGTATGATAGGATGGGTAGTCTAAATAGACAGTTGCGAAGGAATCAGAAGTAAAAGCGTTTCGGTGGAGTTGCAAGGTTAAATATTATTTTAAAATCTCGAGAAGGAAACCTCGTCCTTACGCAACTGATATTTCATTGCGTGGATGTTGACTTTGGTGTGGACTGAAAAGTGTTTATTTACTTGTAACAAAGGTAAATGCGTATATTTATCTGTATTAATTTGGTCTTAGGTTTAATATGATTTAAAGAGTAAAAGTAAAAGTAATATGAATAAATATATATTACGGACCCGAGTTAAGGCAGAACTGTGTGTTTCAAGCTTTTTTTTAAGAGCAATTAGTTATATTTCTATAATTTACTAACTGACTGCCATCTTTCGGAGAGCATTAAAATCGTTATTGTCCAACGAATGGCGCCAACTGGGCATCTTTTAGTTTTGTTAACAATGATTCACTAGTTTTTAACTACATATTCGACTACAAAAAATAACAGGATATTTTATTACGAATTCAACAGACACTTACCTATGAAATGTTATTCTGTTTGCTAGTATGTTTATTCGTGCAGTTTTTAGAATATTATGAAGAGAAGTAGTATGTGGAGCAAGTAGTAAGACAAGAGAACTTAGTACGTGGGTCAAACTGAAAGTCCTTAGAAAATAAAAAATTGAGAAAGTAACAAGTTATTTTTACTATTATTGTTTTCAAAACAATGTCTGTTGAGATCGATACATCGCTGCATTGTATGGAATTAGTGAGAGAAACACTTTGCCCACTCGCACATAGGGGTCATTTCGACGGCCTTTTCATATGAAGCCACTGCTTCCTTGGCGTTACTGCGAAGTAGTTTTTTCCGAACTTTTTCCAAAACAAGGGGCAAACAATTGTTAGTCTGCCAGTCTGCAGTGACTGTTTATCTTTTAAAACTATTATTGCATAGTGACCTGTCATTCCGAGGAAAGAGGTCATCATATTTATTTTTTCTGGTGCTTCGACCTCGTTTTACTTTAGTAAGCAACTCCTCGAAAGGAAACATCCACTTAGCAGCTTGTCTTTTGGTTTCGGGATCGTAAAAGTAAATACAGTTTTCGTCACCTATAACCATGTCTTACACAGTATTTGAGTCACCAACGGAAAATCTTTGCATTATTTCGCGGCACCAATTAATACGACGGAGTTTTTGAGCTTTGTTAAGTTATGAGGTATCCACTGAGTACATAGCTTCCTGACCACTAAATATTCATGAAGGATTTTGTGCATTATACTCATACCGATGCCTTTGCTGGTTGGAATCTGCTGGTAGGTCACTCTTTTGTCAGTCTCTATCACGAGCCGCACAACACTGATGTTGTCTTGGATTGTAGAAGGACGACTTTCAAGCAGATCAGGGCGAACACGTTTGACTCGTTAAACCAGTCACAAACAGTGGCAAGAAATATTGTTTCAACGTGAAAGGCCAACCGAAGTCTGTTATGACTTTTTCATTGGTTTAAATGACAAAGAAATTCATACAAAATCATGGTATGAAAATTTTCTCGCGTTAAATTCATGTTGACGTTAGACAAACAATTTTTTTCCTCTATTTGTATAAACAAATGACAGATAAATATAATACATATAATAAGGTTAGTAAAGAGTCCCATTTTATTATTTGAAATATGTTTCATTATTTTACAGCTTTTAAGTGGCAAGTTTTAAAAATTTTAAATGTGACCTACTTGCTACTAAGTGTGGCCTGTCACTAGCAACACACTAATACCCGTCGTACTAAGTGCATGAAATTATCTTCAATGTTTTATATGATGGCTCTACAAAAAAGTGTCAAGATACTAAATAGTCGATGAAGTGAAATTTTTTATAGTTTATGTTTTGGAGAAGCACACCGGATATTTTAATCGCCACTACATAGATTTTGACATGTTCTATGCTCAGGTTATGAAATCATATTTTAATTGACTGTTAAGTCAATATTAAATGTTAAATCAAAAATATTGATTGTCTATTTCTAAAACAAATTTTTAAGGTCACTAACATGATTTGGTTCGGGAATGAGAACTCAGTCAGTGTCGATATTAAAAATAGGATTGTAATTGGGATCAGAATTGATAGAAAAGTCTACTCAATTATGATTAAGTGCAAGATACATAAATAAGAAGATATGAAAATACATATAAATAAAGAGAGAAATTGCTTTTTGCAAAATAGCTATCTTCAATTTATCCTAGAAGAGCGGTTACTCCGGTGAAAGGTAAAACATTGAATTTTTTTCTAATGCAATTGCTGATATTGTAAATTAATCACGATATTAGCAATTTTAGAAAAGGTGGAAAATTTATTCAAAAATTGTCTTCTATCATAAACACACATTCCTTTCTAATTTTTAAAAATATAAAGTTTTACAACTAACCTCAAATTAACCTATCACCGCGTGCCTCGAAGAGTATCTTCATCTCGGTTAATGTTAAGTTCATTCGGTGTCGGATGTCGACATCCCACGACAATATTGTCAGCTGCTCCCGAACCTCATTGCGCTAGGGCTTCAAGTCCAAGTTTCTCAATCGAAAATAAAAATAGGTGGAAGGGTACGCCGCTGCAGTGATGGGATTAAAATTCCGCACAAGAATAACCTCTGAATCGAAGATTCTCGAATTCTCAACTGCCATCGCTATTATAAAAAAGAAACAATATAATTAAAATATATTATAATATAATTTTATCAGTCGTATACAAACAATTAGTTTGATGAGATTTACCTCCTTGTATAATGTATTTTAGACCTGTCGTTAGTTTACAAATTAATAACGTCTCTTTAAAAAATTTAAGCAGGGTTGGGATGGATCACTAAATAACAATCCATGATAGCGCAATATAGATACTGTTTTTAATTAGGGAATTACCTGGATAACCGAGCTTCGCTCGTTTTTTTTTTGGTAAATCGTGCTTTTTTGGAAAATATATTTACATACGAATTATATTCTGATAAAATATGAATAATATTCTTTGATCTTACCGCATAATAACATTTTTATCATTACAGTTTCGTTTAGTGTTGCTTAACATCTATTGTCAAGTATCTTTAGTGTTGATATATATTAATACGCTAAGATTAAGTTGTTTGCCTCCCATTTTAGAAAAAAACTACATAATTACTCCACATAAATTTTGTATAATTTCATAGATAATTGCTTGCTCTACCGGCATCAACAGCTAAAAAGTTTATTATTGCTTTTGTTTTTGTAAATTAATTAATTATTAAAATTATATATATATGCTGCCATCTGACGACTTTAATTTTGAAACAACGTCAACACGATTGACGGTCGGTAAAAGTTTTTGTTGAAAGTTTTGTAATAAAAAGGAAATAAAGTTAATGTATACAGCAATTTTGTAAACTGATAATTATTATACATAATTTGTACGAAGTCTTCGCAAGGGTACGTCTAGTAATATTGTAAACTCACGCCTATTTCCTAGAACGATAATCACATAGGAATTTCCACATGGTACGATCTATGCATATCTCTCTTACTTCATCGACATCCATCTATCTTTTCATGTAAGCTCGTCGGTTTCGGGTGCTTAAAATTTAGCCCTTTTTTAATATGCGACTAATATGATCTGCATAGAATTTTCTAGAGCGACCCTTGCTGACTTTCCCATCACACGCATTTGTTCTATAGATTTATTTTGTCAGTCTACTTTCATTCATCTTTTCTAGATGGCCAAACCATCGCAATTTATCTCTTTCTACTCTAGTTACTACATCTTCCTTAAAACCATATCGCTCTCTAACACCACTATTTCTAAATGTGTCTTCCCGAGACACTCTACACATAATACGCAGTGATCGAGTCTCCACTGCATTGATTCTACTTTTATTTTTCTTCTGCTATACATAGTTTCCACTATTATACATAAGCGTAGAGATTAGGATCCCATTATGGATAGCCAAAGCTATCCATAAGCCAAAGTTCCCTCTCCTTTCGATATCTCTGTGATGTTTACCATCATTTACATTTACATCGTACATAAACTATTTCACTTGTTTGACTTTCTCACCTTCTATAAGTATATCGCATTCAGTCGTGCTCTCGACCCTTTCAAACATCATCATCTTAGTCCTACCAATATTTATTTTCATATCCTTTTTCTTAATAGAATCATTCATTTTATTTATCATCTACTGCAGCCCGCATGCGGACTGCGTAAGGATTACTTGGTCATCGGGGTACAGGAGGCAATTGACAGACAGCTCATCCATCCTTAGTCCACACTAATAATCTTTCAAATCATAGATACAGCTGTTGATGAATAGGTTGAATAGCGACGGTGAAACTATACATCCCTGTCTGACACCCCTGCGGATGTCAAACCAGTCAGTATATGCCGCATTTTTTCTGACGCAATCACTGGAGCCCCTGTATAGGGATTGCAGTGTCTGTATCAATCCGATACTCACACCGTATATATATTATTTAATATATTCAAATAAAGCTGGAGTTTTATATAATTCTGTGGACATACAATGTGTTAATCAGTGTTTCCAAAAAGGTAATTGTAGTCTTTCTTTGTTGAAATACATAAGATTTAAATAAATTGTGTGTAAGCTTTATATAGAAAAAGTAGCAAAATTATTGCGTTTGAAATTAAATTAATAACTAAGTTAATAATCAAAATAATGCTCAATGCATCATGATGTTCAATGCATCAAAAATGTTTAATCAAGCAAAGCATTTACTTCATCTTTACTTTGATAGATAAGCATTTCAAAAATATCTAACATTTTTTGTGTGGGTTGAGTATTGAGACACGTTGTCCTATTTGAAAAACATCCTGCTCACTTAAAACGTTCCCTTTTATGGATTTTGTCAATAGATTAATACGCTTCTTGGTTCTGAAATGGTTAACCTTAAACAAACATAACAAAACGTTAAAAAGCATTATGATTATTATAGGTAATAGTAAAATCCTGAGTAGCTTTATTTTTAAATTTCTTACTTTGCTTGATATTGTCTCACATTAAATAGTTGAATTGAGTAATATTAAAATTCCCAGCGCGATTTTTCGATGTTCTATAATATGTATGAAATATTATAAAATTTATAAAGAAGGAGGGGATGTTCAATAAACTTTCCCAATTGTACCATCTAAAAGAAGAAAAGTCGAATTATTTATGCACAGTGATTGCAACAGAGATAAAAATAATAGAAAGAACAAAATATCCTTTACGAACCGTAGGCCAAAAGTCGTTGGGGGTTTCCTATATACCGACGACCAAGTAATCCTTACGCAGTCGTCGGCGTGCGGGGTGCAGGAGATGGTAAATAAATGCCATCGAGGTTGCTACTATGCAATATGGTTCAAGAAATATTAAAAATTAAAAACCGTTACAACCTTGACTTTCCTTATTTTTAGATTTAAAAATTAAATCCCTAATGTATACTATAAAAAAAATTACTGCTTTATGAAAATTTAAAATATTACTTCCTTCAAATTTATCAAAGGCCAGTTTATTGTAATTTACGCAACGTAATGGTTTTATACAAACATAAACGCGATAGAGAAATTTATAGCTAATAGATAATTAAACGTCTTCATCGCTATCGGAGCTAACAACATAAAAGCGGCTTTTTGATAGAGCCTTTCCTTAGAATAATTAACAAATAGCATGTTAATTCCGTTAACGATCATCATTAGACTGTAATTAATGTATGAGCTTTACAGTCTCGTTAGCGTGGATAAAAACTGATGTAACTTTCTAATTTGACGTTTTCAGCTGTATTGGTTACAGATATTTTTAGAGTTGTTGCGAAGGTGCTGAAGGCACACGTGGTTGTTGTTTGAATACACTCTCGTGACGCGTGAACACGCTCTCCCTTCGGCCGCATCGACCGCGAGTAAACTCGGAGGCGGGGCTTCGTATCGCAAACGAGGACCATCTCCGCCGGCGAGCGGTGGAATTCTCGGTATCGAGTGAAATTATTCCTTAAATTCTATGCTATTGTAGAGGCCCGGCTGCTAAACAATTCCAATTTGGCGAAGAGACTCGAAGTCCGCTGGCGGCGCGGGCGGCGGCCGGCGCTGACCGCGGCGCGCTAATCGAGTTCCAGCCGAGGGCCGCCGGCGCTCGTCGCGGCTGGAATGGACGATTGTTATAACTAGGAATTTATAATTAAAGGCGGCTCTCCACATGCACTTGGAATTGTAGACGGACGATTACATTTCTTAGCGCGAAATCTTCTTTAGGGCTTAGAAAACTAAATATTGTAATGCATTCAAAATTATAAATTTGCATATTTTAGTATTATAAATTCCATGATTCATAATTCGACAATAGACAGATGTAATTGCCTACATCGATTTTCATTTCGTAAAATTAAGTATCATACGATACAATGCACGAAACTCTGTCACTGTGAAGTTAGTTACGAAAGCGTCGCAATAGCGTAAAATATAAACGCAGGAGAAAATAAAGTAGCGTTGGTGTGCGCTGAACCAGCGCATCACATCATTCGCAGGCAATTCACTGCGGCAGAGTTTCGTGCGTTGTATTGTGCATGAAATGAAAATTCATACAATACGAACACTGTTTGAAAGGGTAAAACACTTGTGTCCTTTTTGCCACCTATTTGTTTTTGCTAAAAGAAACATCTATCTTCTGTGATCCTTGACAGTGAATTCAAAAGGGTCCGCGTCACTAATATATAATAAATAGATAAGGTCAAGCGCGCGTGTTCTGCAGAAGCACTTTTGTCGGCTGATGTATGACACAGCATAAAACTTATACGATGTCGCCTTAATAAAATATCCCTCGCACCTCAACAAGTGAATCGTGTTACATCTACAGCGGTGTGCTTTAAACCCTCATTTGCAATAGTTAACTGCCAAGTGTTAAAGTTAAAAACTGAACATGTCAAAATATCGGTAATCTTAGAGACATTGGCATTTGTTACATTAAGTTAATGTAAAAAATTGGAAAGTTATTGTTTTAATTCTGATTTTAAAAGATTGAGTTTTTAATGGACATTTTGAGGTCCTAGGCCCCTATTCTGACTAGTTTTTACGATGATATCTTTATTAATGTATTTGTTTGTGTGTGTAAGTAAACCTTTAATAATGCAGCTATATTTTTCTAATAGGAGGCATCATACCGCGGTACTATGCAATATTAAATCGGTTTGGCTCTCACTCAACAACCGAATTAGTGTTTGGAAAATTAATTTCATACTTTTATATATTTAAATAAAATAATGTTAAAATTTAAGCCATTTTAAAATGTTTAATTTTATTGTTCATAAAAAACAGATCTGGCATATTATTATCAACAACCAAAAAGTCTGGCAATTTTAAATTTATGTTTTTATAAAAATGTTCTTAATATGATTTCAAAATCAATATTTTCACTTGCACAGGTGTTATGCGTAGTAGTGATCGAAATGTCTACCGGCAGCCAGGTGGCCTTCATATTGTTTGAGAGAGCATTCTAATGCTTGGCCAGTTTTTTTAATATATTTTTAAGAAAAAATATATAAAAAAAAACTGGCCAAGAGCCTGTCGGACCATGCTCATTATATGGTTCCGAAGTTATTATTACAAAGAAATACACTATAGATGAAATACCTACGTTTTTACACTTTTTCCATGTTTCCCTCACTGAATAAGCACTTTAGTCGCCTATAACTAGAAAAACTAGTAGAATATCGACTATTACTATTAAACTAGTGCAGAAAAAGAAAGTATCTTTATGGGACTTACGATCTTTTGTTGAGAAGCGCAGTTTTCCGGAAAAACTCAAAACAGTATATCCTAGCATGTTCAAAATAGTTTTCGTTGAAAGTATTTATAAAGCGTTATTTTAAATTTTTTTTAACTAAGTTTAGCAACATTTGTAACTTATCCAAAACGTCTAAAGTTTACTACGCATTTTTAGGGTACCTTAGCTAGCGGGTCAAAACGGAACGCTCATGCTAAAACTTTGTTGTCTCTCCATGAATGACGCGAGCGTTATTTTTAATATCGAGTATCGCTATAGACTTATTTTATAGAGTTGGAGAGTGCATTCCGTCTCACTTATAACTGTTGTTCTTTAAGATTCAGTGTGGAGTATTTTAATAATTCCAAGATATTTTAATTTTCAATATGTAAGCCGTACAGCATTTATTTAGAGGATTACTTTAAAGACAAGCATATCTGTAAAGTAATTCTTTTGGAATTAAACGATTGACTCTGCAGGCCATTTCTAATACTTGACGCTATATTTATCGACGAGTCTTTGAGCTTTTTGAGTTATAAATATCGTCTGTGAGTTTTTGAGCTTTACAATTTGAAAGACGATTGACCCCGCAGGCATTCCCTAAAATTTCTTACTAATTTTCAGCTGAAAAATAGCAGTAAATTATTGACTTATCATACTCAAAACATCGTTTTTTAAATATGTTCCGAACGCATTTTCGAATTTAGAAAAACGAAAAAATTTAAAAAAGATTCCTGATATGGAGAAAATTCGATTTTCAATTGTATGACTGAAAACAATAAGTTTCCGATTCTATAAAAGGTTTTTAATTATCATAGCGGAAGGTTTAAAAAAAATCAGACATATATTTAAGTAGGTTTTTGAAGAAAATATAAAAAATCTATTAGCGGTCTTAACCCTTTTTAATTTTCTTACCTATAAAATAAAATCAATTGATGATTCGTCCCAAGATATTTGTAAATCTAAAGTTGTTCCTAACCCTTCTGAGCGAGTCAGAACCACCATTTTTCCATTTGAAAACGGTTATTTAACCGAAATTAATCGAAAACGGTTAAGCAATGAACAGAAAAATATTAAAATTTCATGTGAAACTTTAATATTTTTCTGTTCAAAAAATACGAAGCTCATTTTCACTCATAAAATGCTCGGCTTAGAGATTTATTCCTGAAGATTAATCCGGTATCTGCACGGTCACATTAATTATTGAATAATTACTTAATCTCGAGATTAGCTTAATATAATTTCATGCTGTCGTAATTTTCTGGCGTAAAATTAAGAAAACGTCACATCTGTTAGATTTATATGGCATAAAATTAGACGGTGTCAAAAGTTTTGAGCATAAAATCAAGAGTGAAACTGTAAGTCTCGGAACAAAAAAATTTATGGACGTTTTTAAATAGCACTCAATTTTATACTCGACGTGCGATGTCGAACCAGAGGGAATTTGTACAATTATCTTGGTAAATCGTACTTTTTATTTACAATAGGTTTCTTAGATATTTTATTTACCTTAAACCTACCACACCAAATTAACTACCGCCTCACGAATAATTCCCGTTAAAACGCTTCTTCTGATAAAATAAAAATTCGTAAAATACAGTAAAAGAGTGATGTCTGTACATAAACCACGGCCACCGAGAACCTACAATTCACCGACCGATAGATAAAAAGAAAAATAATTTTCTAGTTGAAAAAAGGTTTTTTTGAATTTTTTGTTTTGGTCGTTTTGATTCAACAAAAACGTATTAAACCAATAATTTGGTTGATCTTATATTAAGAGTCCATAAGTTTCTACACCTAAAATAATATATCTTTGAACTAAGATAACCAACTTCTTGAAATCTCAATTCAAAACCATAATTTCTTTAAGTCCTTTAGTAAAAACTTATGATTAAAAGAGAGAAGAATGATAAGTGAATTTTATTAATAATAATATTAAAAAAAAAAAATTGGAATACGGCAATTACAAGATAACAAATGACAACGTAGAGATATGTTTATTTATTACTAGAGTTCCTCACTATTTGTGAGGAGAAAAAGAAGAAATTATTTTGACCCTCAATGATATTTCTTATTTTGATATATAAAATTGCCGTGTCACGATGTTGGTCGGCGATGAACTCCAAAACTACTTAACCGATCTTAATGGAATGTTACATACACATTTGATTTGGTTTAACTCGAGAGATAAGATAATTTTTATCCCGATATGTGGCGAAGTTGTCGAGATCTATTTTTTTAAATTATATTTTGTTTTATAGGCAATTAGTCATAGTTTCGCTTTGGGGTGGAATGGGAGAACAAAATTAGAAACACAAAACGGGAAACAGAATTGAGAGCGGGATCACAATCAAAATTGGGATCGGGACCGAAACTAAGAGCGGGTCTGGGGCAGGACCCGGGTGTGGGGTCGGGACTAGAACTAAAGCATGACTGAGATCGGAATTAATAGCGAGAACGCGACTGAGATCGATTGATACAAGCGATGAAGAAACTATGTCCATGCGTGCGGAGCTGCGGGCATTAATAGATAGGCAAGCCGTCCACGAGAAAAGGCAGGATAACATCTGCCGGGCAAATTAAATCATCATAATTTATAGCTATGGAATGAGACAGCCATTTTTAGTAAATATAGTTTTTGTAATTTTAGAAATTTGAAAAATGCAAAAGTGAACGCCTCATAATGCTCATTCAATTTTTATTAAATGAAAAAAAAAAAAAACAAATTGTGTATTGTAGGTTTCAAAGAAATGTAAAACGCAATAAAAAATTATAAGTATTCATAATTGATAATGATAGAAATGTGTATTAATGAGAGTGTTTTTGTTGATATACTATCAACAAAGACATGTATTATCAATTTATTGAATATTTATTAGTGCATTATGAGTATAACAAAAAAATCACTTTTAAAATTTTCGGCCATTTTCGACTCGGAACAAAAAAATACTGCGCATACATTGTAAATGAAACCAATTTACATCTATATAGGTAACTTAAATAATAAAAAACTTGTCGCTGTAATTCTTAAGCTTGTAAAAAAATGTCTCGACACGTTAAATTTTACGGAACGCTTTTCGCGTTTTAAATAGTGCAAAATCTTATACAGCGACAAAGTTAGTTTAAAAGCAAAAGCGCTGTGACCCTAACAAACTATTTTGACTTTCATCAACTAGTTACTTAAAAAAAAAATTACAGGCGGCAATGGTACTTCAAAATATAAATTTAAATTCAAAATATTTTTTTTTACGTAGGTATATAACATAGGTTATAAAATAACACTTGAAATATGTCATATTTTTTGCTTATTTACACTCTACCACTCGTTCGGAAGGCGGTTTTCCCTCAAGAAGAACGAGCAAAAAACTCAAGGGTATCTCCTTTTCTAATTTTATTATGCAATAGTCAAAATAAATACAAAACTATTAATGAACGAAACAGCTCAGTAAGAAGTCGAGCGGCTTATCCACGTGGACATTTCTCTTCTAAATTATTCAGAAATTGTGAAATACCCCTTTTTACTGACTGACTGAATATGATACTATATAGTAATAATACTTTTAAATTTATATAAAGGCAAATCTTTTGTATCCACAGAAACACTATAGAACATGCGCACACGGAGCCTCTTAGACGAATTTGTACTCGCAAAGTCGACTAACAACTGAATAAAGTAAACTAATTTATTTTTATTTTTGATATTGAGTTTATGTCGATCCCTATTTCTTTTAACCTTTTCTAAATTGTTTATCTTTTATTTTTTATTACTTCATAGGAAAATTAATGCTATCTAGCGAAGGAAGAAATGTCTATTATGAATGGTTCTATTTTAACTGTTTAAATAGACCATAGGTGACGTTTATACAAAACAAAAAAAAAACGGAAGCTGTTTCGCGACAAAAGAAACAACAAAATGTTTTTTTTATCAGTTCTAATTTATCGAGACGAAATTTGACAATCACTTTTAATAATTATAATAAAAAATAATAAATATTTTTTAATGTATTATTTTTACTTAAATTTTAGTGTTCAATATTTCTCGGTATTGTCACATGAATATCAGCTTAGCTAATAGCGTACAAAGGCTGAGCTTCGTATACAAGATGGAATCGATCATGCATCTTTCCGATAATATTCCTAATCTTCTCCTTTTTTAGAACAATTTTTTCAAAATAACTATGACAAAAGTATATCATTGAAAATATAATTAAAAATAATATAAAACAATATTGACACAACCCTAGTAAATGCTCAGCCAGCCTCCATTGCGAGCGCCGTGCTTGATTTGTCACCATGTATTTGGAATACTCTGCGCCGTGGGCCGGCGCGCAGCGCAGAATGCCCCGGATACGTGGCGAACTCTAATTCTGCCCCGTGCTTAGGCTATGCAATGTATTATTTTTAAAGAATTTATCTGGTTATTTACCTACAAACGACACTCGATATTGTTAGTGATGTAAAGGTCGCCGAAGGTATTACATTGGAATCTCAATAACTCGAATGTCCAAGGGAAATGCAAAAAAAATCGAGTTAACGAGTTTTCGACTTAACAAGAACTTCGAGATACATATGACTGCATCGACAAGAAACAAACATAACGTTCACAGCTGTTTTACTTAGAAAGTTTCATGAATGTATTCTTTAATTGCACGTGTACAAGACAAAAACAATAGATTAGAAGCCCCGAACCCGAATATTCATTTTGGAATTTATTGCTATTATTTCACGGAATTCCAAGTAAGACGTCATTATATTTTATTAACTACGACTTACGGGGTCTCCTTTTTAAAATTCGAGTTATAGAGTATAAATATGTATTATCAATACTTCGTAGGGAAATAACATTTTGTTCGAGTTACAAAGTCTAAATAATTCGAGATACCGCGTATTTAGGGGTTCATCGGAAGGGAATAGCAATTTTTTTCGACTTACTGAGAATTTCGACTTAACGAGGTTCGATTTATTGAGATTCCACTGTATTACATTAGTCTTTGATTTTTCACATGTGTTCCACTCATCTCTACGCAAACAAGGCAAACTACACCTTTGCAAACTCGCCAACAATAAATCACGTTTGCATATTCAATAGCAGTATTATTGAATACTTCAATATTAATGACACACAAACTTAGTTTCAATTAAAAATAAAAAAAAAAACTTTTATAACAACAAGCTTCTATTTAAATACGCTATAAAGAATAAAATAAACTTTTCCTTTCATACTTTTACTATCAATTTATGACATTATTATATAATACTGGTTTTTATTTAGTTTGAAAATTTTAAAAATGAAAATAAATCGGATTGAGTTATTACATTTACTTATTTATCTATACAAGTAAATTAAACGCCACAAGCTATAATACAATATAAATTGTGTAATGACATTATGAGGTGATAGTAAAAGTTTTAAAGGAAAAGTTTATATAATTCTTTTTAGCGCATTTACATAAAAGCTTGCTTATAAAAATATTTTTTACTTTTTAGTTGTCGCTGGACAGGTTTCTTAGCGTGATCATCATGCAATGTTCATTTTCGGATTCATTCATTTCATTGTTGTTTTGGTGTTTGGAGGAATACGCCATTTATTTCAGTTTGAAGCTCACTTGTGCCTTACGAAACAGAGTTCCGAGTTTGATTTTGGAGCTACTTCTTCTGGATATATACTTCTTCTGGATAGGTTGCAAACCAATGCTGTTGACGCCCATCTCGGCAAATTACACAAGTCTAAGTTAACCAACCAATGCTAGAGACTCGAACAATTCGATCTCAATATCATGATCATGGATTACAAAAACCCCAGTACACCAAAATTTCAGGCAGATTGGAGCAACGGAGTTTAATTCGCATTCGTATTCTTAATAGGTCCTTTCATTTGATAACCATATTGTAGGAAACCATAAAAAGTCCACCATCTTTAGAAGTCCGCCATATTGGATTTAGAGTGACGTAACTTTATTTTGCGAGTATTCTTAACAAGCTCTTTCATTTGATGCTCAAATTGTAGGAGTGCATTAAAAATAACTAGTTCGCTACCTTGGCTGTTCCATCATGTTGGATTTAGAACGACATCACACAACTAAGCATGCATTGACATTCAGACTAAACGTCTATATAAAATTTCAACTCAATTAGTTAAAGAAGATTGATTGGCAAGATCCTATTCGAATAGACATAGTTACATACACTGCAAGTTAAATAAAAGCTAGTAAAAGTATCAATATCGTAAATGTAAAAATTATAACAAAATACTTAAAATTAGCTAGAGAGACGCGGCAACAAGCACGATCATCGGGGCGCGACTGGCCCGCACTTCATGAATGCGCTTAATTGAGGGTGGGGGAGGGAGGGAAGGGAGGGCGTTGCGACAGACGATCTATATCGCAAAGTTGCAAGGTTGGAATATCTTACATTTTTAGATCACGTTATAACTATTATTTTGAGAAACTATTACTTCGATGACCATGGTTCTTTAGCAAAGTTGTCCTAATAAAGAATGAGATTATGAATATTTGCGGAAAGACCAATGATCATTTCCATAACGTATTGATAAATGAAATACCAGTGTCTTTTCTAATATTTCATTAACTATACTTAAATGACACCGATTAAACAGTCATTTTAAATAGGAATGAATCCGGTGTCGTTCTGTAGCTAATAAAAAAGGAATGGACTCGAAATGTTACCTTAACCGGGCGTAATCGTGGCAAATCCATACAAACAGACATCAAGACGTCCATGAATTTTTTATTAATCATTGTTTTTTATAATAAAATACATGTATTTTAAACGTACCGAGTGTGATACTACGAGTATTCCTCGTAATGGTAGTATACTCTATAATCTTATAAACTAAAAACATATACGGACTAAGGAGCATTGAAGTTCAGAAAATTGTTTGAGTTTGTCATATTGAGAGCAATGCACCACTTCAAACGCTTCGCGTTATGAGGTCTGCAAAATGATATGAAAGGCTAAATTAATGGATTTATTCACGACTTCACGAGATTTTTTCATCGTGTTTTCTACAAGTTTCGTAGTTGACTGACGGGATCGGTTTTCTAAACTATTTTGACGTTTTTTCCATTTCTATTTTATTTAATTTTTGAAGTTGATAGAATTAATCTTTATTAAATTAGCTGTACAATGGGAATGCAAATTTTCCCATTTTTGTATACTAATGAGAGTCCCCGATAAAAATAGATGAAAAACATTTTCGATTGTAAAACATTCTCAAATAATGTACATTATGAATCGTGCAAAATCTGTTTTTAATTGACATATTTTTTTATACTCAGCATATCGCTGTTTAGCGCCCTCAACAAGTCGGGGCTTATCCGTTATTTTTTCTCGATGAAATACAAAAATGTGGAATCGTAGGTGTACACATTCGATAAATTTTCATTTTGTTTCGAATATGTCTCTTAATTAAATGTAATTAAGTATTGTTCCATTTATTAATAAAATACCGCTAGTTTCAATTTTCGCATTATAATGTATAATTAAAGTTAATGTATTCAGCTAGTCAAATAGAACAAAAGTACGTATTGAAATCAGAAATTAATTGATATTTTCATTGTTATATTTCAGTATTATAATAAAATACCAGAGAATCTTTTACTGCCTTTTTATATTCATCTATAATCGGTATTGTAAGTTCTTTAATCAATGGTCTGTCTAAGTCCCCAGCTGCTAGAACTTGGCGGCCATTCGAGACTTATTATTTCTTACCCCGGCTACATCGTACTCGAAAGGTATAAACTCTCCTGGGATAATCCCTAAGAGAACTTTCGCTGAGGATGACCCTTTTTAGAAAGGAAATAAATAATATAATGATCTTTTTCACTTGCTGAAAATTCTGAATTCATAGCGCTTATGGGTCGTCCTGCCTAAATCTAACGGGAAAACTTAGACGTCACAGTTTACATAACATAAACGTTATTGTTTGCTATATGTACTGTGCTTTTCCAAAACCAATTAGGTCCAGAAGAGACTGACTCTATAAGATCAGATAAAACAACTCAAAACTAAGGTTTTATGAGGATTAATCCATCTGTACCCAGGACTTGCTTGTCTTTGTTATGTATCTATATTAGTTATTTTTCATTAAAAATCTTTTTATTAATTTGTAATTTACAGTAATAAGTATTGCCTTTTATTTCTAGAGTATTAATAGTTGCACTGAATGTATACAAACAGTACTGCGATCGATTTTATTCCTTTACCACGCGCCAACGCACGAAATGAACGAAATAAATAATTACTTACTCCGATAGCCCAACCACTATTGAGGCAGATTAACGTAAAATTACCTCGTGAAATACATCCACGTCAACGATCAACTTTGTGTGTTTCAATTCTTTGAAAATTATAGATTGAATGTGTTCAAAAAAAAAATATTATGCATTTTTGCATATTGTGCACTACTTTTTCAAATATTATTGAATAATTAAAAAAAGTGTATTCTTTAAAATGGTTATTTCTCATTAATCGACACTTCACTTAATATTAAAACTAAAAAAAATAATCTGTAGTGCTTGTTTAGACAACAAAATTATTAAATAAACTAATTTTTAGTTTATTGATAATAAAGTTCATCTTATTATGAAATACGCCGGTTACTTACTGTGATGTTAGTTTTTTGTTAATTTTTTGTGTTAATTTTTAAATTTACACCTCTACGAGTTCTTACGAGAAAGGATCGTCACACGAAAAGCCTAACAGACAAACACAAAAGTAATATTATATTGTTCCTTATTCCTGTTTTTTCAAAACGTACACATATTTTCATTCAATTTTGGTCATTAAGTATAATGTGATTCACATACGTTTTGACAGAAGGTTAGGCCTCCATAAAGACTTCCTTATTTAACCCTCAAACAGTGAACTGGTAGTAGATAAAAGAAACACAATGCGACTGGTTAAAGCGTAGATCATAACCCTTGGATGCCCTTTAAGGGTAGAGTTGACAACCCTGTGGCCCTTTATCTAGCCTTTGTGTCTCTCACAAAGGGTTCACGTCACGCTCGCTTTACTGCATGTTCCGTCCAATGAAATCTGTTATATAAAAATCTAAAGGATCGGATGTGCGATTCATAAGAACATATTTGAAAGGAAGAATTTATGTCTTACAATATTTTAGCTTGATATATTTGACGTCCAATAGATTAAATGGAAATTAATGGACTTTGAGAAACTTAAGAATGTGCGCGTCTTTTAGTACATTTTTGTAAATCGATGTCTATATATTTTTGACTACGTAGAATAAATTGCAACTAATTGATAAATAAACATCTGTTTGTGTAATCTCATAATTTGGACTGATCTAAGCGACCCCCA